>JAVKPL010013164.1:0-70438 GCA_032173675.1 Gastrolobium villosum | reverse complement strand
TACTGCCCAGTCACTTGCATCACACATTAACTCAAAAGGCAGTGACCAGTCAGGAGCTATGATGACGGGAGCAGAAATCAATTTATGTTTTAGCTCCTCAAAGGCTTTTAAACAAGCCTCATCAAAATGGAAAGGGGTGTTGATTTCAAGTAAATGACTAAGAGGCTTAGAAATTTTTGAAAAATCTTTGGTGAACCTCCTATAAAATCCAGCATGTCCAAGGAAAGACCTTATCCTCTTTATGTTAACAGGGGGTGGCAATTTCTCAATTTGGTCTATTTTGGCTTTATCAACCTCTAACTCAGCTTTGGAGACCTTATGTCCTAACACAATGCCTTCTTTTACCATAAAATGACACTTTTCCCAATTTAAGACAAGATTTGTCTCTTCACATCTCTCAAGAAATTTTCCCAAATTGACAAGGCACTCCTCATAAGAATCCCCAAATACACTGAAATCATCCATGAAGACTTCTACAAACTGTTCTATCATATCAGTAAAAATGGCCATCATGCACCTTTGAAAGGTGGCTGGTGCATTGCACAGCCCAAAGGGCATTCTCCTAAAGGCAAATATGCCATAGGGACAGGTAAAGGTAGTCTTTGGCTGGTCCTCAGGGGCTAAGGCTATTTGATTATACCCTGAATAGCCATCTAGAAAACAGTAATACTCCTTACCAGCCAATCTATCCAACATCTGGTCGATAAAAGGCAAGGGAAAATGGTCCTTCCTAGTGGCTTTGTTGAGTTTTTTGTAGTCCATACAGATCCTCCAACCAGTGACAGTCCTAGTGGGTATTAATTCTTTTTTTTTTCATTTTCCACAACAGTGATCCCACCCTTTTTAGGGACACACTGTACTGGGCTGACCCAATTACTGTTGGAAACAGGATATATGATCCCTGCATCCAGCCACTTAAGAATCTCTTTTTTTACTACCTCCTTCATAATTGGGTTAAGCCTCCTTTGTTGTTCTCTGGAGCTGCTAGTTGGGTCAGTGAAAAGGATTTTATGCATGCAATAAGAAGGGTTAATGCCTTTTATGTCTGCTAAAGACCAACCTATAGCTTTCTTAAATTTTTTTAAAACAGCCAACAGTTGTTCTTCCTCATGAACAGTGAGCAGATTGGACACTATAACATGAAAAGTGTCTTTTTCTCCTAAATAAACATACATAAGATGATTAGGCAGAGGCTTGAGCTCTAACACAGGTGGTTCTTCAATTGAGGGTTTGGGAATCTTTAACCTTCTCTTGGCCAGTTCTAAGGACTCAAAATTTTTATTTTTCCAAACCACATCAATTCTGGAATTTAACCACTTAACAACTTCCTCTGAATCAGCTTGACTGATTTCCAGATCTTCAAAACCAGATTTTTGTTCAGAGTCTAATGCAGACTCATGTATGAATTTATCTTTGACCACATAGTCAATGATGTCCAGCCTAGAACACTCCTCAATATCCCTCGGATATTTCATGGCCTTCAGGATATTAAACTTAACTTGCTCTCCATTCACATTCATTGCTAATTCCCCCTCTTTAACATATATTACAGCCCCACCAGTGGCTAAGAAAGCCATTCCCAAAATAATTGGAACCTCTCGGTCTTCCTCATAGTCCAAAATAATAAAGTCAGCAGGTAGAATGAGTTTATCTACCTTCACCAAGACATTCTCAACTTTCCCTTCAGGATAAACTAGGGACCTATCAGCCAACTGTAAAGTGACAGTGGTGGGATTAGGTTCTCCTACTTTCAGCTTTTTATACACACTCAAAGGCATTAAATTGATACTAGCACCTAAATCACACAATGCCCTGCCTATGTAATGGTCTCCTATGGTACATGGGATTGTAAAACTTCCTGGATCTCCCAGTTTAGGAGGTATATTGCTAAGCAGATATTGACTGCTCTCTTGTGTATGAGCAACAGTCTCAAACTCTTCTAGCCTCCTTTTTCTTGAAAGATTTTCTTTCATGAATTTCACATAAGTGGGCATTTGTTCTAATGCATCCACAAATGGAATGTTGACATGCAACTGTTTCAGGAGGTCTAGAAGTTTCCTAAACTGAGTGTCTTGCTTCTGTTTTTGCAGCCTTTGAGGAAAGGGTGGTGGAGGTCTTTTTGAGACAACTGGGGTTTCAACATTTGACTTAGGTGATTGATCCTTTTGAATGGACTTTTCCATTAGAATATTCCCTAAAGATGGGTCAGGTTGAGTCTGAATCTCTGGTTCGACCAGAATAGGTAGAGGATCACTAGGTACAGTTCCTCGAGAGCTGTCCTGGACAACATTTGGTTGAACAGGTTCAGAAGTCAAGTCTTTTCCTTGCTGTGATTTTTTAGCTTCTTTTTTTTTTAATATGGAAGGTCTAACCACAGCTTCTGGTTGATTTACAGATCTACCATTCCTAAGTTCTATCATGTGACATTGTTCCTTATTTTTCTTAGGCTCTTCAGTGTTACTTGGCAAAAAACCAAGGGATCTGCTATTCAAAGTGTTTGCTAAATGACCTAATTGAGACTCTAAATTCCTCAAAGATGCAGGAATACTTTGCACTACAGCTTCCAAGCTGTTTTGCTTAGTCTCATTCTTTACTAAATATTCCCTCAATAATGCTTCCAAGGAAGAGGTTGAAGATGGAATTATTTCACCAGCTTGGGTTGGAGAGAATGGGACTGAAGTTTGGGCAGGAGATGGCCTGTGCATTGGTTGGAAATTTTGAGGAGGAAAGGGTGGTCTGGATGGAACATTAGAAGTCCCGGCTTGCTGCCCTTGCCCTTGAAAATATTGGGGTTGTTGGTTTTGCCTCCAACCTTGATTAAAATTGTTGGAAAAATTGTTTTGGTTCCTATTTTGGTTCCCCACATAATATACAGATTCAGGATTGTTATGTAACGGCACAAGACTGCTTATTTCTAGATTAGACAACCATGTTGTTGAGGCAACTGTTCTTATAGGAAGCAATATAGGAGAAACTGTCTTAATCCCTAGGCTCACTGTCAGCCCATTTTCTCATACGTTTCCTATAAATTTCCAAAGAAGACAATTTCCCTTGGTGGTTTCATTTGCAATGACTATCAACAAGGGTCAAGGACAATCGTTTTCTCATGTTGGAATTTATCTTCCTAGACCTGTTTTTACTCATGGACAATTATATGTGGCGCTATCAAGAGTAAAGAGCAAACAAGGATTGAAGATTCTTATATTTGATGATAATGGTTGTGTTGCAAATAGTACCTATAACATTGTCTATAAAGAAGTATTTCAAAGGTTAGTGTAGTTGATTTGATTTCTTTTTGCAGTTCACAAACTTGAATGCATTTATAATGAAAAAATCTTTTTTTTTTAATTTTGTGCATGTCCTTCTGATTTTTTTTTAGTTATGATTGGGATAAAGTTATGCTATATTTTTTAATTATTTTTATATAGTTTTAAATGTCGTTAATGTTTTCTTTTTCTTTTTTCAGATTATGAGGTGTGTTGCTTACGGAACCATCAAAGCAATTGGGACTAAATTCAATTGGTGGTACAAATCCTGTAAGAAATGTCTCTATTATGTTTGTGAAGATTTTCACAGATTGTTTTGTAATAACTGTAAAAAATATTGGAGTGATGACCAACCAAAGTGAGTTATTTTGTCCAACGAAATTTTCTGATTTTTAATGTTTTGTTATACTACATAATTGAAACTGAAAATTTTTAAGTAGTCATTTCATATTTTGTCGAACATCTTATATATGTGTAATATTTTGACTGATTGTTTATGTGATAACAATTCCCGTACCTATAGTTATATAAGTTAATAATTTTTATTAAACATCAATTCATTTAGAAGGATGCGACAAGATTCGGTCGACAACCGATTGAATTTTTTTTTTCCCTCCGTGCACCGCACGGGTAAATAACTAGTTTAATTTATAAATTAATTTTTCATATTTAGTTAAAAAAATAAAATAAAAAATATTTAAATCTACGTGAATATTGACCGTGTATCAAAATACATGTCAGACCGTTGATCGTGTATCAAAACATAACGGTATCTGACACATATTTTTTTCATAAAAAACAAAGTGTTCGTGCTTGATTTAGCCTATCCAAAATTTTTTTTGAGGGATTAATGTGGGTCTTTTTTCATTTTATGAGGACCACGATTTTAACTAAATGAGTCCATTTTAAATTTGCTAAAAATCACATATAACTTTTTTATTTATTAGGGACTAAAACATAAATAAAATGATATTTACTCCTATAAAAAAGAGCAACCGAGCAGCTCATGTAAACGACAAAATAAAAAAATAACAAAATAAAAATAAATAAAATAAAAATAAACGTAGCAATGTTGTCATGGAATAAATAAATCATCTGGATCATCATTCACATTAATTAAATTCATGGTGGGAACAGTAGAATAGAAGTAAAAAAACCTAAAAGAATCGCGTTTTGAAACTCACTGAGTCCCAAATTCCGAAACCCTAACGCAAACTCAGTAGTTGTTCGCAATCGGTGAAAATGAGTATTCGGAGGTTGAGTGGGGAAGAATCACTAGCACTTTACTCTTTGCTCAAAGAAGAGCAGCGTCCACTCCATGAGATCCTAGCTGAATTCAACTCCGCAATCACTACCACTCGCCATTTCACTCTCTGTTCCTATCTTCTCATGCTCTTACAGGCAACACTCTCTTCAATCGCTTTCTCTAATTTTAACCTTTCTGCATATATCACTTCATTAGGGTTTTAGGATTCTTAGGTTGCTTTGATTTTGTATTCACAGTTCAAATAATGGGATTCTGTTTTTTTTTTTAATCAGAAATGTTATACCTAGTCAGATTCAGATTTTGGCATTTCATTTTTTTTCCTATATAATATCTTGATTTTTTTTTTACTGTGTAATTTCTAAGATGATTAAGTGGAAATGGTGTTGAATTAAATTAATGAGGTGGATTAAAAATTTGTAGTTTGTTAGATACAGATTTTGGCGTCTGTGTGGTGTTTGTTTTTTGTTCCCTGCTAGTTAATTGGAAATGGTGTTAAATGTTGTCTAATTGGAATCTTTTACAAACAGGACAATAAGGTACTCAGCACCACTGAGCGATTAATAGCTTTTGCTATGCTAATTGAGGCTTATTCATCCCAGAAACCTGCTTCAAATCCCTTCATAAGCTTTATCATAAATGTAAGTAATTTTTTTTTTTAATCGTTGTATCTCTTATGTACGTTTACTACTATGGTTTGTCCAATTCTTAGAACCAGTTTTTGAATTATAGGGAAGAAGAATAAATACAGTGGAAGAGAAGGAATATATTCCTCAACAAAGACACAATGAAAAAACTAAAGAAAGACAGGCAAACACCTTAAATAAGGCTTTGCCACTGAAATCAGTTAAAAGATTGTCAATATCAGACAGTAAATAGCTCAACAAAATGGGAAAACTGCTCCTTAGGAACACACTGTACCATGGTACATTTATGCCAGCTTATCTTATGATGGAACCTACTTTTATAAATCTGAAATTGCAGAAAACATAAATGGAGCCAAGCTCCTTACAAGATAAAATGCAGAAAATAAACCTAGAAATCTCAACTGCCAGATATTCCCAATTTCCCTATAAGCCAATACTGAATTCATGCATAACCACACTACACACATCGCCTACCTTTTATCCTATATTTTAGGAATATTCTAAAATAGTTTCCATAACAAACTAACTAATTCACTAACTTTCAGGCCCATGGCCCATCCATACTCTCCCTCCAAAATTCACGTTGTCCTCAAGGTGAGGGAAGAGGATAGGTCATGTGAGAGAGCTTTCACCTGGGTCCCATTGTTTGAAGCACCTTGACCACATTGGCAGCTTTAATTTCTCACCCCTTAACTTCAAGGAATGACTGGAGATGGGACCCCTTAACTTGGCAAGTCCCTCCCCTTCGTTTTTTGTTAAGGCCCTTGTGTTAGCTTTAAAACTTGTTTTGGCAACACCTACGTCAAAGCCCTCTTTTTCACCTTTCTCCCTAGCTTGAGGCTTAGTCAATCCAACCATGTTGATTTCAGGATGAGTGGAACAAGCAGCTGGTATGATTAAATGGTTCAGCACTTGATCTCTTCCAGTGACTTGTTCAACCATTGAAATTCCTTGTGCGCTGGCAGCATGAGCAAGCATCATCTTGCCATTGGAATCATCGATACAATATAAATGAGGCATCAGATTTCCATTTGCATCAATTACTCGCATGCGCTAATCCACAGGAACAAAACCACGTTGTGTTACAACATCAGTATTCTCCAATCTGAGACCTTGTGTGAATGGAGCCCTTCCAGTTGCTATCGGAGCAGCACCCACCATACTGAGGACGCTCAACCAAAGAGTTTCATTGTCCTCCATGCCTTTACTTTCTCAGAGCTGTCCTTCCCCTTTAAGCTCAAGGTTGCAGATTCCGACTAACATGGCACGGATGTGCTGGCTATGGAAGACCTGGTTTGGTGAAGAAGGTGCCTCACATTCGAAGTATAAATGCCCTTCCCCTTTAAGCTCAAGGTTGCAGATTCCTACTAACATGGCATGGATGTGCTGGCTATGGCAGACCTGGTTTGGTGAAGAAGGTGCCTCACATTCGAAGTATAAATCTCTTCGCCCCTTGTCAATAAGCTCCTCCGGGAGCAACCTTCTGAAGCGCGCTCCACCATTATCGTTAGGGCTGCAATTTCTCTCTCTCTTATGGAATTCAGCTACAGACCCTTTTGTTTGAAGGGTTTCATTCACCCAAGCCCATTTGATGTACTAATATTATTTAGGACCCCATTTGCTGTGCTAATATTGTCTGGGCCTAAGTTGGTTGTCCCATTATGGGTTTCCTGAATGTTTGGTCTGTTTATCGAATTTTCCTCTTGGTCTGTCACATTGGTCTTTGAAGGGTGCCCAATTGAAGATTCATTATTTCCCTTTCCTCCTTGCCCAATTGTTTCACTTAGGCCCATTTTCCCAGCACTTTGTGTGCTGAATAATTAACCATAGAAGGCCACATATCAGAATGGGTACTGGCCGAAGATGACAAAGCTGCTCACGATGGGTATTCAACTCTAGCCCCATATTCACTTTGGTCTGGTGCAGCTCCACACCTTTCCAGCACCACTTTGTGTTCCTCCATCTTCTGTGTCAAACTCGTCTCCTTCCCCAAATTTGCCACTGCGTGCAAGTACATTTCTGCCTCTACGTCTTCTTCTTCCTCGTGATCTTCTTCATCCTCTTGCACTTCTTCTTCTTCTGCAGTAAATGAATAAAATGTTTGTGATCAAAATCTTATACAAGTATTGAAAGCTAATATTCTTTCTGCAGAATAACTTTCTACCTTGCACAGTTTCTCAAGTCTGAAATTCTAACAAAATAGAACTAACTATATTTCATCCAAAATTAGAAATCTGAAAATGTCATGAAACACCTTTGTAATTGATATGAAGTATGAAGGTACATTTAGTTAAACTTATGCACAGATGAAGAACTTGACATTTAATGATGAAATTAGCAAGTAGGAAACCATGGTAGCAAAGGGAACGAGAGTGACGGAACCTGTCTGAATGTATGCAAATCCTGTGAAGAAACCACCGATGGAGCTGCCGAGAGAAAACTGTTGATGGGCTGGATTGGAGAAAACACATAACCTCCCAAGTCTGAATAACTGATGCCCATAGAGTAAGCATTGCTAAAAGCAGTTGATGAGGAGTTTTGGAGCTTAGAGACACTATTTTGGAGAAATTTGGCTGGATAGGCTTCACTAGGTCATTGATAAGCCCAAATTATTTTAGAATGTGTAGCCTACCAAAACGAGTTAAACCCACAAATATGTCCTTAAACTCTTGAATTTATGTGAGTTGAATTTGAATGAAGTTTACCATGATTCTACCAGATGGTGAATTTGCTGTGAGATAAGATGATTTTGTCACATTAAGGCATAAAACCGTACAAGTTTTGAGTTAAACTTGCAATTTGAAAACCATGCCAGTGAGTTAAACTTGCAATTTGACAACCATGCCAATGAGAAAAGGGGAGTAAATGGAAGATAGTGCAATTAAAGGGGAGAGGAGGACCTAAGAAGACAACATTAGCTAAAACAATTACTCAAGTTTAATAGTAAGCAGCTGATACTGCATTGTTTTCATCTCTATACTATGAATTTAGCTTATGCTTTTTTCTTTTACATTTTTTTATCATCTTTTTTGAATGCTTCTAATGGATTTTTTGCAATGTTATTTTGTTGTGTGACTGTTGAAATAAGGATTATTTCTTGGTTACAGGCTTCTTGTCATGAAGGGTCAGAAAAAGTTGAGAGAGCATTTATTCTGCAGCTATTAGGTGTTGATAGCTCCAACAGTGGCAAAGAGGTTATATTCTATTTTATTATGTCTTATAAAACACTAGTGATATACATTGTTATCACTTTATTTTTCCTCCCTACTGATGTTGTTTTCTGTTCAACAAATTTCCCATCATCTCGTTACACATCATTTCTCTCTATCTATTAGCTACAATTTCTTTGAACTTGGAGTCTGGGAAGAGGATGTCTATAGATATTCTTATTAGGCATGTGCAAGTTTCAATATGTGATCCTTTTATCGGTACTTAGCGACAACCTCACTTAGTCAAGTGCGGAATAAGCAGAGCAAGATTTTATAGGGATATGCTTTGTTTTCTTTAACTTGGGAGTATTTTGTTTTTAAGTAGAAAATTTAATCAGAAGATGCATGATATATAAAATCTATTTTCTTAAGGGGTTTTTCTTGACTGGATCATATTATAAGAGACTGCTGATTTGATTGTTTTGATATTTTTCCTTTTAGCTTTTTTTGGTTTGCCTCTCATCCTTGTTTGTGAGTTCTTATCTTCCTTCCGTGTAGCCTTTGCCTTCTTCCCTCCAAATAGTACCTTGATAAAACAATCCTCTTATTAGTCAGTAAGTTTTGTTTTAGATTAATTTTTTTTTAATGGTATGTTCTTTGTTTGTCAAACATGTTTTCACTATTAGATTCTGTTGCTTGTCACCTTCAAATGCATATAAATATTTATCTCACATGTTTATCAATTATATGTGGCATGATGTGTTTGTTGTTGGTGCACAATTGCTTCCTTACTTTCTCTTTCATTAGATGTTTATCTATAATTGTTTGTAATTTCTGAGGCGTTTTTCTTTTTTCTGAGGATTGCAGTTTCTTAAACAGTCGGCATCAGATTATGTGAAAGGATTTGATCAGTCATTGCATGTAAGTTACTTATAGATATGCAAAGTACTTATCCATAACATATAGAATATTGTCCTTCCATAGTATCTAACTTTTCTGAAATGTATCCCTGCCTTCTCAAATGTCTCAGGATTATCCTTCCTTTGCTTTACATCATGTGGACGTTTATACTTACCTATCCTCTCTGATTCCAGGATTTCCCTCCGCTGGATCAGTTACAGAAGCAGTTTTCTGATAAAGTTCACCAAGAACCATATCATTGCTTATTTAAGGATGATACTGTAAAAAATGTTGTCCCAGACCCTGATGTCCCCACAAGTTGTGATGCAGATTCACTAGAGTATGGTTCTATGCAGTTTATGATGCTTTTTATTTGTTCTTGTTTTTTTTCCATCCTTCAATAGTTTTCCATAGCTATTTTTGAATGGCAATTCAAAATTTATATGTACTCTATGATATTAATGACTTATTTATAGATTTGATTTGCTACCTGGAACAAAACCTAAACTTGGCACTGGAGATAAAGATGAGGCAGTAGTTGGGTTATTGTCAAATCTTTCACTGGAAGGTTTAAGTCCTCACTGGATCAGGCCTCTTCCACCAAGGCTCCCGATACTTGATGGGGAGGTACTGCATATTTATGAGGCTTAATTATTCAAACTATTTAATTCCTGAGGCTTAATTATTCAAACTATTTATTCTGGGAAACCCTTTACAGCTAGTTTGGCTCAACCCTGATGACAATCATGAACTTATGTGGGACTATGGTATGTGCATTGATACTAGCAGAGGGGCTGCAGTAAGGGACTTAATTGCAAAAGCTCTGAAGGGAGCCCTTGCGCCTGCACAGCAAGAGGTGATGATGATTATTATTATTTGATAGAAGAAGAAATTCATCAAAATGATAAGAAAGCATCAAAGGAGTAAAAATACCAATCCATGTGCATATCTGTTAAGGATAACCCCTTGAAAAGACCATGTGCTTTACACAAAACAGAAGCTATGCTCTTCATCTTTTCTCAAATCATTTGGTAAGACAATAAAACATCCTTAAAATATGAGTGTCGCATTCTAACCAAATGAACCAAATAGTAGTGGGGATTGCTAATTGCCATAAAAGTTTTAGCCTTTTTACTTTGACTAAAACCATTAAAGTTAGTTAACAATAATTGGTCCACGGACTTAGGGCACACCTAGCATTCACCAAAAAGGACAAACAGTCTATGCCATAAAGAGACGGCAGCGGAACAATGTAGGAACAGATGAGGAACTGATTCTGCACAAGCACCACACATAACACACTTATCAAGGGAAAGAGTATGGCATCTGAACCCACAACTTGTTATGTAGAATTGAGATTACATGGTGGACTTTCGTGATTCATTTGTAAGGAAAAAGTTTCCCCTCTCTTAGTAGTATGTCTTAAGGAAAGCATAAAAAAGAAAAAAGAAAAACCCACGTGAAGACTTCTATCTGTAATAGCTAATCTGTTGTACAGACTCCATGCTACAAATTACATCACATTGCAGTATGGAAAGTTATATCTGTACCTTAGTTCTTATCTAGTCAAGTTTTTAATGAAATGCTTGTGTTTTTTTCTTTAATCCAGCAAGTCCTGGTGGAGCTGGCCAATGATCCGAAGCTTGTATATCACTGTGGACTGACTCCAAGAAAGTTGCCAGTACGTGTTTTTGTAATCTTTTTAAGGAATCACTTTAGGTCTTGATGTTTTCTTCTCATTTCTTTTTTATCAGGAACTGGTGGAAAACAATCCCCTTATCGCAGTTGATGTTCTCACTAAGTTGATAAATTCTCCCGAAATAGCAGAGTATGCATTTTTGCCTTTATTATATTTTTCTGTCCTTCTGTTTATAAAATACCCGATCGCTATTATTTTCTTTATTTCTATTTGCTTATTTATGGATACAGATACTTTACAGTACTTGTCAATATGGACATGAGTCTACACTCAATGGAAGTTGTGAACAGGCTTACAACAGCAGTTGAACTGCCTTCAGAATTCATTCACATGTACATAACTAATTGTATATCATCCTGTGTGAACATCAAGGTACATCACTCTGCCTTTGTGCTCTTTTTATTTTCTGCAAAACAAAAATATGTGGTTTTCACAGGAAGAGTATGCTTCTGAAATAATGGAGTTAATGGCATTCTGTTTAATTCATATACTGTAGATTGTGTTGGGATATTGGGTTGAGTTTCTGTATATTTCTGTAAACTTAAAGACGATGAGATTATGGAGAATTTAGAAAGGCAGTGGAGAGGAAAATAATTGACCTTGGGAGGTTGTTAGGTCTGAAATTTGACAATAATCACCAACCTATTTGTTGCCTTCTGGTATATAGAAATGCTTTCTAGATAGCAATTTGACTTCAATTCAACATTCTTTTAAATGGAAAGAAATGTATCTTAACATTGAAAATAACAACAAATAAAATCCAAAAGTGGCTATTCTATTATGTTAATTTTAGGCCATAGTTCAGTGCCTCGGAATGATTTTTGGATTTGCGCAAAAAGAAAGAACTCTAGCATTCATACATGGGTGATTTAGATAAGGGCACAAAAGAAGTTATATTTTGCATCATGTGACTTTTTTAGTTTTTTAAGTGTTTGTTTGATCTTTAAGTGGTCTCTTTTTCCTAACATTTGTGCAAGATCTTGTGGTCAAATGATTTGAGGGCTCTGCCTTTTTTTCTTGGGGCACTTGTAAGAAGCTGGACGTGTGAGGAAAGTTAAATAACTTGGTGAAAGTTATGCTACCATTGTATATTTTCAGTTTGAACATATTTTACAACATTTAATTTAATATTGTGGTGGTGCTGTTTCATTCTAATGGATGAATAAGTTGTATCACAGCATCAGTTTCATTTCGAAATGGGTTTATGATCTGCTCATTGTGTATGTCTTTGTACTGCAAAGTTTTTTGGTTGCCCTTTTTTATTATATTTATTTATTTAGCAGCGGTCTGTTGTATCAATACAAATAATTTGGCATAGGAAAATGCAAATTTAAAAAAGTTTCCATAACCATTTGTCTCTGCCATTTTCATAATTAACAATAAAGCATTGTACCTTTTTCTTTCAGGACAAATACATGCAGAACCGGCTTGTTAGACTTGTTTGTGTTTTTCTGCAAAGCCTAATTCGGAACAACATTATTAATGGTGAGTTAACTCAGTTTTTGCTGAAACCTGGAATTGTTGTTCGTAAACGACATTTTGTATTTTCGTGTTTATGTATATACTACTGAACTTAGAGAATGAGCGGTTGCATTCATGTCTATGGTGAATGGTGATCATTCTTATCCATTGTGGCAGGCTGTGGTTACAATTATCATTGCTTATTAATCCAGTATCTGAATAGGTATTTGACACATTACAAGTGAGTTGGGACATAATTGAAACCTTATCTTCTGCCGAAGATTGGCCGATGAGACATGATCGGGCCATTCATTTTTTTTAAATGTATAAATAGCTAGTTTTGTTTTAGACAAATTCTATGACAAGTTTGATTATTAAGGTACATAGCATACTTGAAACATGTTCGGAATTTGTTAAAAGCCTTGTAGAGTAGATTGTAAATGACATGCTCTTAGTTGAAGGCACCTAATTCAAGTTCTTTTGGTTGTCCTTTCTTCCCTGAACATGTCCAGAAATATTTCTATCGCTTGCAATTACCAATAATAAGCTCTTGAGTTTGTAAGCTAGTATGAAAGTTGTGTCAGCATAGCGGGATAAACCTCCAGCTGCATAAGGCTTGCGAACAAACCATCATTGGACAATCATTTGCAGCCATTATATCTATGTTCCCTGCAGGGTACCATTTTAGGCAGAGTTATTAGAGCAAAAGCATGATGGTGAATTTAACTGTTTGTTGGGCCTATTTCGTTATATGAATTAGAAAAAATAAATAAATAAATAAAAAACCAGTATTGAGTGTTGATTTAGCCTAGTTTCTGTGGGTTACTTATTTTTGTTTGCTGATTATCTGTTTTGGCTAGTCTGGACTTTTTATTGTGTGTTTTGGCGTGGTTTGGATGTAATTTTGTATTATTATTTTACTGACATAAAAAGAGGAAAGTGAATTTGGCAGCATGTCACTGATTTTAGTAAATGATCCCATCTTGCAGTTAAAGATCTCTTCATTGAAGTTCAAGCGTTTTGCATAGAGTTTTCGCGGATTAGAGAGGCAGCTGCGTTATTTAGGCTTCTCAAGTCGCTGGAATGATTGTTGTTTTAGCCTGTTAGTTTTCCCCCTGCCTCCATGTTCTACCGGTCTAAGACTTTTACTGTAGATATGTAACTATCTAGAGCTAGGTAGCGTTGTGTACTCATTTTCGATATATGGACAATAAAGGTTATAGTTTGTTGTCATATATACTCCGGTATTCTCTTATAGCTTTAGAGTTTGCATTTAATTGAAATGGGCCATATTGCGAAATATTCGAGCAAAGCAACTGCATTTTACTGTGGTTGTCCTTGTGTAAACATTTTCTTTTACTGGACATATTCTCTTACTATACTAGTTAAGTCGGCTACAAATCTTCAAGTTCCTGGATATTTTGTACATCGCGTTCTTCTTCATCTTAATATAACATTGGACCTTTAGGCCAATAAAGGTGTGTATGACAATTATTTGAGAATTTATTTTTTTAATTTTTGTTTACGGTAACAGAAATAGATAGAAATAATGTTTGGTAAATTTGATTTATTTTTTGCTTTCAGGATGAATTGATTTAATTTTTTGTGCTGGGAAATAAAAAAATAAATAAATTTATTTCTCCATTTTAGGAAAAAAAGAGAATCACTTTACTATTTTTATTTTCATTTATCACTCTCAACCCTTTTTATCAAAAAAATAAAAATAAAAATTGAATCAAAATTAAAATACGAAAGTTTAATTTTTTTTCCAAACCCAAATCCCTTCCCCTTTCATCTTCTTTCATTAACCAGCATAGAAGTCAGACATTACCTCTCATCTTCATCGGCGAACCACATATCAAGTATCGTGCCCAACCAAACCATCACTGACAAGCCTCATTCTCGTTCGCATATCATCGTTTCACCTTTCATTGAAATGCCAAATATCATTTTTTTCAACCACAAACCTCCACGGCCCCCACCAATTTCTTTTAACCAAATCCCACTAAAACCCCAACCCTTCGACTTCCATAACCAGCATAGAAGTCAGACATTACCTCTCATCTTCATTGGCCAAGCACATTGGTTGTATTGTGTTATCAAACGTAATTTTGATTATTGGAATAAAAAATGTGTTAACTAATTTTGATTCTCGGAATAAAAATAAAGCTCAGTTTGATTATTGTTTACAAAAACAGTTTTTTAGTTTTCAAAATAAAAAAACTCGTTTGGTAAGACCTGTTTTGTAAAATATGTTTTGAAAACTATAACTGTTTTTTTGTTTTTAGAATCAAATTTAGAGAACATGTCTGAGTTGTTTTTGTTTTCTGTTTTGGTTTTTTGTTTTGGTTTTTAACCTTCAAAAAGAAAAAAAATATAAAAAACAACTGTTTCCATAACTATTTTACAAAATAGTTTTAAGAACAAAAAAATCAGAACATAATCAAACATACCCAAAATGTGTTAACAAACGTAATTCTGATTCTCAGAACTCTTCCAAGTTATATAATCAAAAAAAATTGTTTCATCTTAAAATCAGTGCTGGAAAATAGAATAGTTGTCATCCGTACCTTAAGAAACAATAATAGCTAGAAAATCTCTGCAATCATATTTCTATCACTGTAGGAGTGACTGAAACGAAGCTACCTCAGAAGATATCAATTGAGATCGAATCTGAAGCTAGCATAGTCATCCAAATTTTGAGGCTACCAAACTCATCGATGCTAAGAAGTTAATATTTATGCAATACAAAACTTGAGCAATTATTGTAATGTTGGACAGAGAAAAAAGAAAAGACATGACTCGTTAGGCTGGACCAAGTTTACAGTTCACAATTCATAGCTTGTTTAGGGGAAGAATCACATATTAATTTCTTAAACAAACAATCTCAACCTTGCTGTTCAGGTAATCGAGTTTGTATTAAAGTCCGGCGTATGATCAAACTTAAGAATAATAAGTCTTACAACAAATTTTAACCATTGATTTCCGTGAATCTAACGGTTATAATTTATTGGGTCACATTTATTAATTAATTATTAATTTCCAATAAATCATAATAGTTAAATTCACATAAATTAACGGTTAAGATTTGGTTAAAAATTATTATTCTTAAACCGATTCCCATTAAAGTCAATGGGTTTCATGACTAAATTTTGCAAATTTACCGTATGCATAGACAGTAAAAAAACAGTTGGGTAAGAAAACTTCAGGAGGGATATTCACTCTTGAGTTCTCTTTCACTCTCCCCTTCCTGGGGTACGAAATTCTATCCTTATTTTCTATCTTCGGTAGAATGTTGGCATTTTTCGTAGAGGAAATATAGTTTTGTCATAGAAGTATTTAACTTTGATTTTTGTGAGACTATTTTATTATTAAAATCATGATTATTTGATTGAATTATTTGATAGTGAGATTAGATTTGTTTTCCTTCATAGGGTGAAGTATCTTGATATAACAAAGCTCCTAGAAGCATTGATATGGATCAAAACTATAAGAGGGAGTCATCATGAGTATCTCACGTGAAAGTTGAGAGGGGGGGAATTGTGTAGAGGGTAAAATGACTTTGTATTTTGGCATTATTACAGCTCATAAAATAATGGATTCCATATGCCTTTTCAATGACAAAAGAGGGCTGGGTTTTATAATTCTCATGTTGAAAGAGAATTGAAATCTTATGTTGTAGAGATAAAAAGCATGTGGGACCCATGTGTTAGAAAAAATTATATGTAAAACCCATGTCAGCACGGAAATCGAAGGGTGTGTAGGAAAATTTGAATTCTCATGTTGAATTAGAATTATAAAACCCCTTATTTATATGTGGAAAATATTCCTTAATAATAAAATAGAATCATAACTATTTTGACCAATAAGTCTCATCATGTGCATGAGACAAGCTCACCTCATGTATGTGAAGTGCAATACAATGGAGTGAGATACTCCACTACGAGAGTCTAAAAAGTCTCACTTTGGAGAAGCATGAGAATGATTCCCTTAAATGAGCCTTATTGGCCAATTCAAACTACTTTGGCAATATGACAAGTCCAGAACATTAATTATAATAAAATGTATTTATAAGCTCAAGTGGAATAAGTTTTTTATTTGCATTGAACTAAATTTTCATTTTCTCAAACATTTTCCATGAACAACTCTTATTTTTTCCTCCTATGCCCCATTTTCAGTAATACGTATAGAGAAATAAATACAAGCATCAACGCAAGTTGCAAGAAAATATAACCTTCTATCAATAATCAAATTCATGACAGTACTTGGGAAGCACAATAAGATATAAGACCATCAATCATCAATATATGTTACGGAATAATTTTACAAAGAGAATGAAAAAATCAAGGCAAAAAACTCATGCTCTCTCATCTGCACTAGATATATTATGACTAAAACTGCCATATGATTAAACCCTGACGCATTATTTATATGATCACCATTCCTCTCCAAATCAATAGCATAAAATGAGATACTGCTAAAACTATCCAGCATTTGTCCTATTGAAACTCGATCTTTGCCATGAAGATAATCAGCATGACAAGCCAAAGGGAACTTCCTTGTAGAATTGAGCTAGCTAATAGACAAAAAAAAAAGTAAATAACAAAGAAGAGAAAGGAATTATCATTTGGATTTGGTACATATTATGATTTATATCAATATGCCTAGAACAATGTTGATATAATGGCATGGGGGTAGGGATGTGCATGGGTCGAACCGAACCGGTTTTTTTGAAAAACCGAACCGAATTGGTTTAAATGGTTCGGTTCGAAAGTGGTTCGGTTCGGTTCAAAAGTGGTTCGGTTCGGAAGTGGTTCGGAACCGGTTCGGAAGTGGTTCGCAACCGGTTCGGAAGTGGTTCGAAACCGGTTCGGGTCGACCCTCTTTTGAAAAGAAAAAAATTAAAAATTTATAAAATAAAGTTATAAAAATTAATTTGGTTCGATTTGAAAATGGTTCGGTTCGGTTCGAAAACGGTTCGGTTATGAAACCGGTTCTAAAAACTGGTTCGGTTCTTAAACTGGTTCTAAAAACCGGTTCGGTTCATAAACCGGTTCTTTAAAAACCGGTTCGGTTCATGAACTGGATTTTAAAAACCGGTTATTTTATGAAGCGGTTCGGTTCGGTTCATGGTTCGACCCACTTTTTTGGTTATTTTGCACATCCCTACATGGGGGACTCAAGACCCTTTATAAATGATACCTCCACTGATGAGTCAAATGACAAACCATAATAAGTGACCTGATACCACATTTGAATCCAAAACCTTAAAAGATGAGAATCAATGGGTCTTTTTGTACTTATATAATCCTCGCTTAGTTCATTTTTAATTGTGCGATTTCATCCGGTACTTATACTTGAATATTTCCAACAAGTGTACAACAAATAGTATGATAAGTTAACTTTGAGAGTGGAATTAGAAAAACCGTCTTAATTGCAACTTTGATAACAATTGGACCATATTTCTGTCAAAAGAATTAAAAATGTTTGATTTTTCAACAGTTTAGTATTCATGAAACCAGGAAGGTTTATTTGTTGAATCAAAGTTCAGCTTCTCTTGAGATGATAGAAGTAAAAACATTACATTTATGCAAAGTCTCAATAAAGACCAACTTAAGCAACTAAAACTTCTGTTTATCTTTAGGATAAGCAAAGAAAAACAAATGCTGACTTAGCCATTCAGTTGTGACCTTACCTTCATTCTTACTACCGTCATTCAAAGCTGATAGTGGAGAAGAAGATGGGTTTGTCATTGTTATTCCAAGATCAGGGCAACCCAAGCCAATAGCACCTTGAATCCAAAATTCAAATCTCAAGTAAGTAATGTTAAAACTACTTTGGGACACCACTTGAAAATATATCATAGCATTTTTAACATCAAAATCAATCATAGAACATATGATTTGCTATAAAACAAATGGTTTTAACTATGAATGAGGCTTCTAATCTTACATTCTCTGAAGCAAGGGAAGGCTGTGACATTGAGGAGATTATAATAGTCAGCATTGCATTCACAACTATAGGTGAACATGGATGTGCTGTTGCATGAGCCACCTCCACAATCAACCCAATGGCAAGCTACATGAACATATGAATAAAATACTATAATATCTCAAAAAATAAAAAATAAAAAATGTTAAAGTGAAATATAAGATGCTATAGTTATATCTTTTAATTACCATCAAAAATTGACTCATTGGCTTTTCTTGCTTTTTCTTGAACAGGGGAAGGGGAAGGGGCATTGGAGCAAGAGTAGTTCAATGTACCTACAAAGAATATCATGCAAATCTTTCAGCATCCTAGAAAGTAAAATACTTTTAGTCATGAAGAAAATTCAAGAACTGTTCAAGACAATCATAAATACTTTGTGTTATCTCGGACTATGCTGTAATTTACAGCATAGTCCAAGGTGTTGGTTATGCTCTTTTTACTTAAAAGTCCTTTGTATTTTAGGAGATGAGAAGGGCCTAAGGAGATCTTGAGTTATATTTTATCCATATATATTCATTTGAGTCACCTAAGTCGTAATATATTCTGAAATAAGGAATAGTGCATACACATTTCTCTATCCTCTCGAGTCATAGTTTGAAAGATTTGTCCATCCTAGCCACTACCTATGAGAAGATCGTTGTAGCCGTTGAAGGCGAGGAGATTCAACGCTAGACAAGGGTATCCCGAGCACTTACACTAGAAGAGATATATATCTCTTGTGTTGATGAACTATGATAATTCGTTAAGTTTCCAATTCACAATTCTCCTACCCGCATTGACAGTATCTAAGTATATGAAGAAAATCTCTACCCTTAAAACAAGAAACGTATCCATCTTGGTAAAATTTCCACCAAGTAATCGCGCTACCCTCCTTTGCTATTAGACACTTCCACATAATAGCAAAAAATTTCACCACATACCATAAACCTTTTCAACCACATGCAGCCAAAATAGAAACCAAGAAGAAAAAGTACAGCTTAAAATTTTTTGCTTTGCAAAATTACCATGTGTTACTGTTTTAGTAATAGTACTGAAAGCAAGCATTAGAGGCAATTTCAAGATTAAATCAACAAAGAAAACTAAAATAATAGTGATCAATTTTTGAAGCAGGAGATTGCTTCCAGATTTATTTTGGTGGGAAAGAGAGAATCTTTACAATTGGGAACTATGCAAGGAAGAAACTTCAAATCTGCCTCATCATTGGAAGCAGGAGATTGCTTCCAACCTGGATTACACTCGCATTCAAAGAAGAAAGTGCTATTCTTAGAAGGTTTGCATGTTCCTTTTCCACATTCCACTTCTTTGCAGACATCATCTGAATTCATCTCACATTCAAAACAAAACAGCATGTCAAAAAAGCAATTCAGAAATCCCAAGCTGTACATATTATTATTATTATTATTATTATGCGGGATGATCCGTTTACAAATTAGACTAGGTATGACGGGTCATATATTTTTTTGATTGAAGTATGACCGGTCATATACTTAGTGTAGTTTGTAAACAAAAAGTTTGTAAATATAACATTCTCCTGGGGAATGTTATATTTACAAATTCTTACAAACTACGCTAAGTATGACCGGTCATACTCCAATCAAAAGTATATGACCGGTCTAATTTGTAAAAAAGTTTGTAAACGGATCCTTTCCATTATATTTCTCTATCCAACAGAATCATATACTTGCTATTAAAAAACATGAGAGATTCAAATCCAATAGAACAGATTAAAGAAGAAATGTTACAAACCAAAGATGGGAGAAAGCATAGGAGAAAGGAAGTCACTTCTAGCTGAAAGAGGTTGAAGAACAAGAAATGCAACAAGAGCTATGACACTTGCAAATGCCATTTCTAACAGACAAAATGAGAGAGAGAGAGAGACAGAGAGGGGGCTTACATAACAACAGTGACAAACAAAGCTCAGATTTTGGGTACCCTCATATAAATGACTCTTTGGGAAAGTTTTGAAAATTGAGACTGAGACTTTTTTGAACATACGAAAAGGTAGTGGCATGGACACAGTTGGTCGTTGGATGTTAAAGTCTTCATTAGATCTATTACTTTATGTTTTGGTCCTACCATTACCAATTGTGCTACTCCACGTAGTAACAAAACCATAAAGATTAAATGTTGATGGAGCCGTTTTTTCTAAGAGAGCAGTTTGTGGAGGTCTCTTGAGAAACAAGGATGGTGTTTGGGTTGGTGGCTTTCAATCTTTCCTTGGTTCTTGCTCTCCTCTTCATGCTGAGCTGTGGGCTATTCTCCATGGTCTCGATCTAGCTTGGCAGCTAGGTACTCCTAAAGTGATTGTTGAGAGTGACTCCTCTCAAGCAATCAACTTGCTTTCCTCTAATGGGAAAGATGCTCGACAACTGCCCCTGGTAGTTAGGATTCGAGCTTTTATGGAAAGAAATTAGATGACCGCTCTTTCTTTCACAAACAGAGAAGCTAATAGCTGTGCTGATTGGCTAGCAAAGGATGCTCTTTCCAAGCACCTTGGTGTCTACCTTCTTTTGAATCAACCGTCTGAGCTGCAAAATCTGTTGGAGAAAGATGTCCAAACCCCTGCTGGCCAACCATCTGTGTGGAATCCTAACTAAGACCTTTGTGTTGCTTCTTTGTGTTTTTTCTTTTCTGCTTTTTGTTTTGTTCTTTTTTGGTTCTGTTTCTGTTTTGCTTTTTGTTGGGGCTTTGCCCCTTTTCTGTACCAAAAAAAAAAAAAACCATAAAGATTTATGGTGATGCTACCGGCCAACGTGAATATGATAAGATTGATCAGAGTGTAACCTGTTTCAGCATGGAACACAATTGGCAAAAGTCAAACCTTTTTTTTTTCATTTATAATAAAAAAAATATAATATAAAATTATTAATATCACCTTCACCTATTAGTTTAAACTTTTTAGATTTCTTTCTTACTTAAGGATGACGACTTAAATATTTACTTGCTATAATTTTAGACTTACTATTTTTAATTATTTATTTGATTATCATTAAATTAATTTGAAATCAACGGTTAAAAAAAATTAACTGCTATTAATTTTAAATTGATCTAACAGTAATCAAAGAAATAAAAAAATAGCAAAACTAAAATGATAATAAATATAATCTTTCCCGTTTTATTGTCTTGACACATATTATGAAAATAAAAACGATCAACGAGAGTCAGACTTATTTATCTGATTTGATTGTTAAGAACCATATGTTATAGTTATATAAGAATAACTTTAAAGAAAAGCTATTTTCTCGAACTTTCAATTTGCATCCTCTTTGATTTGTTGCAAGTCACTTCACCTTCATTTTCATATTCTCTTGTTAATGATGAGTGGAAAAATTGGGAACCCAAAACAACATAGACTTGCGGATATCAACTATTTTGCCTCATTAATGCCCTTTTATTGGCACAATGAAATTCAAATCACTTTGGTAATAAGGATCAATGGTCATCATTCGTCATTGATGACGAAGAAATTTAGAACAACACTATAATGCCATTGGACCGAAAATAAGCTAGATCAACCTACCAATTATGATTTTAATGTTTTCAAATTAGAAAACCAAACACACTAAGCCCTGTATGGTGTGATATATAAGGCTTGATAGTATAAATTTATATTATACGTTATGACATTTTCAGTTGTTTGGTGTAAACATCGTATAGTATAAGCTTATACTGCAGGACCCCTTTAGGGCATGTTTGGTGCGTAGTATAGTATAAGACGTGATAGTATAAGACCTGATTGTATAAGACCTGATTAAATTTTAATACTATCCAGCGTCTGGTATAGTATTGTATAAAATAATATCATCCAATATTTTAAAGATTAATATATTTAAAAAAATTATTTTAATATATAAATATTGAAATGATATATTAGTTCGTGGGAATTATACTTGTAAGCAATATTAACACATCAACCCCTTATCATGCCTAATCCACCACTCCTAGGCTTGATTAAGTTATACATCATTTTGATGTATAAAAGATCCTGCTGTATAAGCCTATACTATACGATAGTCATATCAAACAGCTGAAAATGTCATAACGTATAGTATAAGCTTATACTATCAGGCCTTATATATCACATCAAACATGCCCTTATACATCAAAATGATGTATAAGTTAATCTGGGCAGGAGTGGTGGATTAGGCCTCATGAGGGGTTGATGTATTAATATTGCTTACAAGTACAATTTCCAAGAACTAATATATCATTTAAATATTTATATATTAAAAATAATTTTTTTTAGTATATTAATTTTTAAAGGGGCAGGATCATCTTACACCGGTATAAGAATACTAAGTCTTACACCAAATCTTAACTAATGATTTTCTGCATTTAACGGTTAAGATTTATTAGGTCTCACTCATTAATTAATTTTTAATTCCCAATAAATCTCAACCGTTAGATGCACGGAAATCAACGGCTAAGATTTGGTGTAAGATTCATTATTCTTATACCGGTGTAAGTTGATCCTATCCCATTCTTAAAATATTGAAGGATATTATCTTATACAATATCATACCAAACGTTGGATAATATTAAAATTTAATCAAGTCTAATACAATCAAATCTTATACTATCACACTTTATCCTATATTATGCACCAGTATAGAGCCATAGCATGAGATTTATGATATGGGTCATTTAACTTGTAAGTTAAGTAAATTACATCCTATCAAGAGCTCTGCCACACTTTTTTTAACCTAAATATTTTTTTTAGTTAAAGATAAAAAAACTTAAAAAATAAAACTAAACATTGTTTGTTGATTATATAAAACTTTGATAATATATTTAGGGTTTTGAAGGAAAGAGATGAAATACTTATCATTAGGGTAGATGATAAATAGAATTAGAGTAAAACTATAAAATAAAATGAGAATTTCAAAAAGCTAGCATACGTTTAAAAAAAAAATTGCTCCTTCCCTTTTCTTTTATTCATTATAAAAAAATTCTCTGGCTAAATGTAACACCCCGTTCGCGACCGATAATGTTATCATCAATTATGATATTAAGCGCAGTTACAATCACAACAGTTCATTTAAAAATACGGTAAAACCATTTCTTTTTAAAACCGTTTACAATTTTGTCTGAAGAAATTTTGTTGTATTGTAAAAAATCCTTGCAAAGTTTGGGAAAAAGATGGACAATAGCTTAAATATTTTTGTAAGAAAGGTAAAATAGACATATTAATTTCCTAACACTATTAAGGATGTACTTGAATGGAAAAAAACAAATGTATCGGTGTTGGTCAATTAACATGTGCAGAAGAATCCACTCTATCGTGTGAGAGGGTGCGTAAAAACAAATGTATATTTTTCAAATGAATACTTGCACTGGGACATCAATTCTCGTTCACAAAAAAATACGAATTGCCAGTGGGGAATTTGCTTCTGTCGAGAATACGAGAAGTAAATGACTAAATGTGGCCAAATCTCAAGGTGGTGGTGATTCCCCAATTGTACTTGGAGGTGATGCCCGACTCAAACACACATACTTCCATGCACATTTTACTCATTAAATTAGTAAATAATTTGTCAAAATAATTAAACCAGTAAAATATTTGTGCGTTTGCATTATATGATAAAGGATTTTATAAAAGTTATGTTATAGGAAAAGTGATTGTGTCATGTTATAGAGATTCATTTTACGTGCCAGAGTTTTTTTTTGCTGCGAATCCCACAAAATGTTGTGTGTAGGAACTTTTTTGTGATCATGTTAAATGATAAATAATAAACCCTTTGATAAATGGGCACAATATTGTTGAATTCCGATGAATGAAGCTAGTACAAATTAAAATAAATAAATAAATAAAAGCACGTATGTTAATTTATTTTTTTAGTTAAAGTTATTGAAGTTGACTCACTTGGTTGAATTTTTTTTTAATAATTGTATGATTAGAATTTAAATTTTAAAAATCTAATTTAATAGATAATATATTAATCAATTATTAATTCTTGTTGAAGTTAGTAGCATATTAAAATTTGCCATAGCTAAAAAACTTTAGTTGAAAGAATTTTTAATTAGAAAAGAAAGAAACTAATTAGAAGGATTCTTTCATCTCCGAGTAAAGTTTAATTCTTTCTATCTAAAAATAAATAACTCTAAAACTAATTAAAGTATATTTCTTATATTTTCTATTACCTTCAACCGATAGGGATAATAGAACGGCCTCTTAATTAATAGTTACGGGTTCCAACCAAAATGGATTTTTTGTATTCCCTTCATCTTTCTTTCCGAGGTTATATATTCAGGTTACCATTTCAGAACATACTAGATCTGAAATGATAACTACAGGGTCCTGTGTAACTAAGTCATTATCCAATTTTAAAAGGCAAAGAAACCACCAAATAAACAACATCCATCTTAAGATCATCTATGTACAGCATGTAGCATCATTATGCAGAAGTAAAGGAAAAAAAAAACTAATAAAACAACAGATGTTTTAACTACTCATCGAGCCAACCTGCTGAATACCGGCGTGAATATTCAATGTAAGGACCGGAAGCATAACCCTTCTTCAGCACATAACGATGTCCAGGTTGGAGCACAATACGTTCAAAAGTGCCACTTCTATTAATAGGAATGAGTTGGCTATGGTCAGGTACCGCTTCAATCATTTCATTTACAGCCTGCCTTTTGGCTGGTGAGCCCACACCCTGTCCTCTTGTATCATTTTCCTTAATATGTTTTCTCTTCCGTGATGTCTTGTCAGACTTGCTCACCCTACATTGAAAAAACTTAAGTAGCGATCTAAAAGGGCTAATTGAAAAAACAAAAAACACTCATATAACACCTACAAACAAAATATATATTTCAAGATTAATAGGCATAATGCCAACCATTAAAGAAATACTCCAAAAGAACCAAAAGAATCAATAGCAAGAAAATAAACAATTCAGAATTCAGATTAGACACCTTTTCTCTGAATCAGCATCCGAAGGAGGCAATGAACAACTCAACTTTATAGTAGGCTTAAGCAACAGGGACCCATTATCGAACTGATTGACAGGTTTGATTCGCTCATAACCCTTGTTCATCTCATTTGACTTCAGTTTGTTCTTCCCACCAAGTTCCCCAAATGACAGTCTTCCAGTCAATTCAAGTCCCTTATCTCTGCCAACATTGTTCTTCTTCAATATAACTCCCGCTTTGTATGCAGGTTTTGTCCTCACATCAGCAGCATTAATTTCACTAACAGTGGCTTTAACATTGGGGAGTTTTAAGTGATCTCTTTTGGGAGTCTCAAGTTCATCATCAATCTCATGATTTCTGTTCCAAATAACCACAAAAACCTTAAGTAGCAGTTAAGGGCTAATTGAAAAACAAAAAAACCCATATAACACTTACAAACAATATATAAGAATGCGATTGTTTGATAGAAGACCTTCCCAAGCCCTTGGTAAATTATCTTCATCATCAAAAGAGATTTGCCTGATAAAAGCAACTTGAGAGTCAATTGTCTGGAAAATATCAATTAAAATATTAAAATGAAGACAAGAAACACAGAAAAGGAGAGAAATAACCTTGGCAAACATTTGCGATGATAGGACTTTGGACAACGTCTACAAATAGCCATTTGCAACTCAGGTTCCATCTTATTTTCCAATTCTTTACAGACACAACAATAATGAATGGGACAAATAAAAGGATGACCATCAGCGATATTTTTCTCAAGTTCCTCTCCAACATGCTTAAACTTAACTACCATGGGAAGTAACTTCGCAACACAACGTGGATGATAAAAACAGCCACAGGTTGCAGAAGAACATTTAATGACCTGAAAGAGGAATTCCCAAAATAACTTAGTTCCGTACAACAAAAGGAGGCTCCTGAAAAAAGCCTCTTGTTTCCAAAATCCATTAATATCTTAACAAATCAATCGAAATCAAGACCAGATATTACAGACTTTGAAGCAGGAGAACTAAGTCTTCAAATCAAATAAAACATTGCATCTATAATATTAAATTAAATAAAAAATAGTATAAATACATAAACATGTCTTTCAAACGAGGTATAGCTACTTCGTCCAAAACTTTTGAGATCTCTGGTTAGCCATTCCAGCCAGGAAAAAACTCATTTACTGAATGATCCATAAGTCAATAAACCCCAAAGAAACCAAAATATAAAGCAATAGAGATAATGAATTGCACAAGAGAATTCCAGTGGCCATTAGGACCTTCATTGATGTTTGCACTTACAACAAGGTGCCACCACATACATCACCAAAACATTTCATTAAAAGTAGAAGCAAACGAATATGCTAAAAGCTCTTTCTCCTCGATTAAAATTGTAACAAAGGATAATTTGTATTAAAAAGACTAACAAGGATTAGGTGGCACATCATCCAGCTATGGAAAAATATATAAATGAACTAATAAACAAGTAAAGAGAAAGCGATTTTATTTGCCATAGCCATACCTCAGCACCCTTAACTTTATCAGAAGATCCCAGCTTGCCACATGCAAAACATTGGTGCTGGTTATATTTACAATTCTTACAATGAAATCTCTGGATCACCTGCAAATTTTTGCCACAAGAAAACAAATTTCTACATGATTATATGAGTGGACAAGGACAGCTAAAATACATATAAAAAGAAAATAAAATTATCATACATCGACTTCCTTTCGGGTAAAACCAAGAGAATCACAATTAGAGTCTCTACCATCCTTCTCAGTAGCATGAAATGACCTCATGCACACTCCATCGCAACTGCATTATCATTCAATAAGTTAAAATTAGGAATATAAACAAATACTATTCTACAACAAGGAGGCAAATGAGAAAATCATGTAATTCATGATAAGAAATTTGTTAGAATTTATTTAGAATAAGTTTAGACTCGTTTAGAATTTCTTTAGAATATATTATATAATCAATTAGTCATCCAAAATAAATAAATAAATAAAACCACTCCCCATTAAACCCCAACTTGTTGGGGTAGGAGTAAGGGAAATCCTTATTTCAGTAATACCCTTGCATTTTTGTAAAGATGTTGTTTCCAAGATATTTATCAAAATTCAAAAATCTTAATGTTATTATGTTATTTATGGTTGACCAAGGATATTTATCATAAACATCTAATATCCAAAATAACAGAATATTTTGTCATTTGTGGAAAGCAAATATAAGGTATAAGAAAACATTGACTAGTGTTGAGATTTTGAACTCCACAACCCTCTTCATACAGCAACAATTTTCTTTTTTCTTTTTTTTGGTGAACAGCAGCAAAGTCAGAAAGAGAGCTATATTGCATTTGTAAATTGAAATTTCAAACCTCATTTTGAAATTCTTAAATCCATTTTTTAAAGCCATTTACTTTATCTAATTTATTTAGAGCATGTGTATCTTTTTAGGTCCTCAAAATCTTAATGCCAACAAGAATGATAAAGTAAAAGAAAACACCATACAAGATAATGCCAATAAGAATGATAAAGGAAAAGGAATTGCCACACGAATGATAAAGGAAAAGGCATTCATACTGATGAATAAGGTATATGAGATGATGATAGTAGTAAGACTGAAGAGGAAGAAGATGAAGAATTAATTATATTAGATGATGACTCAACTCATCGTTATAGTAATAATGCTAGATTTGATGATTGATAAATAGGAGGATAACTACTTTTACACTAGGTTACATATGCAGTTATGTATTATGATTGTTTTATTTATGAGCTTAGATATGTGTTGATGACAAGAATCAACTATATGACCTTATGACTATTGACTAATGATTTTTTCTTTTATTCACACACTTAGCACCACACACATGTGCGCGCGCGAGCGTGATGTGCGCACACACACACCATACATGATTTATGTAATATATTTCCAGCTGTTTTTTATTATGTTTCTAAATCTTACACACACAATCACGATTTGATAACCTTGGTCATATGGTACTAGTACTTGACTTAAAGATTAGTATAAATAGAACCATTTTGATAGCATTTCATATACCATTATTACACACCATGTGAATATAATATATTACTATTCAGAGTTACTATTCCTATAATTCTTAACAAAATTATCTATAGTCACAGATACATAAGACAGAAATAAAACATTATAATAAATTAACCCATATGAAAAAGAATTCATACCACAAAAGTTTACCACCATCGTCACAAAGCGCACAAACAGAATCAAACAAATCCTCCTCTGCTTGTGACTCTTCACTAGGTTCATCTATCATATCATTGTCATTATCATCAACTATACATTGAGGTTGAGCCGAATCTTTAACTTCCTGAAATTAAGCATTAAAATCTTAAGAAAATATTAAAAACAATACATATGACTTGAATAAAAAGAAAAAAAAATATCATTAATTTATTGATTTCGTAAAACATTTTCATTACAAATCTAATTTTAAAATGTTAATCATTAATTTGATAGAAAAAACTTTGCCACTTATGTGATCTTAGCCGTTAACCATTAATGAAGGCCAACAACTTAAAACTTATTTCAGTGATTAATATGCAATTATTTAAGAGGGAATAAGGCTATTGTCACAATAATAATCCATAAGATATTCAATATTAACCTACTACAATAGAGAAATGGGTGTAGCTTGAGACGAGAGACATTCATATGAGCCTAAAGCTTATAATGAAGCATAAACATGAAAAAGTAATGAATGAAAAAATACAAAGACAATAATGGAAGCTACCTAAAGAAGAACCCAGCAACAAGGGTGAAGTTGTTTATATATACGCCTATAGATCAGTTTTCATTTCCCTCTCTATTCTTTATTCTGTCCCTCTCATTTAGCATTATTCTCCAAAGAACAAAGATATTTTTGTACAAACTATTCACATCTATTCTATAACTTTTTTTGGAGGTTGACACCTTGTAGGAGGTGCATCTTGAGCTTTGCTATATTTTGTTGCTCTAACAAAAACACAATTTGATGACAGCAATCAAATCGGGTTCTAAATTCAAAAGGTGACTGGCTCTATCATCAATCAAAAGAATTTTCGTATCGGGAAAGGTAATGTAAATATCAGTTTGCTTGTTGTGGTTAAGAAAACTGACAACTAGGCTGAGCACCACATCCTCGCATAAATTGTTATGCTTAAATATAAATACAGTACAAATTCTTTAATCTTACTTTAAATGTATTTTCCCTATTATCAGCATCATACCAAGCTGCTTCTCGGGAGCTTCAGCGTATCTATGGAAAGGATGAAGTGATCATACCATCTTGAGCTCAATTTTCTGCTACTTGGAAGTTCGGAATTATGGTAGATATGTGATATGTTCATGCATAGCAGCTTAATAGTTATTTGACTAATTGAAATTGAAAAGTTTGAGCTGATGCATTCATGTAGGAATTTTGATTGTTTTTTTATGGAAATTATGTAAATTCTATTGTTTTGTTTGATGATTCTTTCCCTCTCAATTTGCATATACCTTGTCACATTTGTCTTGTTAATTTAAGGCGACTAACCATTTTCATTTGAGTATTTGAGGGGATCCTAGGTCAATATTGCGTTGTGGCTCTATTTTGCTGATGTTAGCTCATCCCATATCATTTTATGTTTAAGAAAGCACGGTATAAGTAAGGTTAAAAAGAATTTATTACAGGGAACGAGAGAAATGATGAATGTTAGACCCGATACACACATCATCAACATTTTAATTTTGAAATCAATGATTATATACAGCAGCAAAAAATGACTTTTTTTTATATATACCCCTATAGATGAGTTTTCATTTCCCTCTCTATTCTTTATTCTGTTCCCTCTCATTTAGCATTATTCTCCAAAGAACAAAGATATTTTTGTACAAACTATTCACATCTATTCTATAACTTTTTTTGGAGGTTGACACCTTGTAGTAGGTGCATCTTGAGCTTTGCTATATTTTGTTGCTCTAACAAAAACACAATTTGATGACAGCAATCAAATCAGGTTCTAAAGTCAAAAAAGTCAAGAGAAATTATTACATTTAATGATAAGAAATCAAGACCAAAAAAATTCTTCCATAAAAGTAAGACCTAAATACCGATACTATCCTTCCCGACAGGTCAGATAAGATATGACTCAATAGTCTCGTGAATGAGAAACGCCTCGATAATCTCATGAAATAACATTTTATAGAAGTTTCTTTCGTACCTAATAGTGATTAATTCTGAAAAAGCCAAACATCCTACGGACAACTCCCAACTAAGGTATCAAGGACCAACTAAGCTTTTAATTTAATTATGAAAATTGAGGCAATAAGGATTAACTACTTGGCCATAGAAACGCTGATAACATATCATAGACATGGAGTAACTCGTAAAAGTTTAAGCTTTATCTCTAACACATGTTATAACTATAAATGTTGAGGTCTAGGATGCTGTCATAAATTCTAATATAATCTATTATTACATCCAAAACAGAAATACCTGTTGCTTTTGACGAGGTCTGGAGGCATCTAATAAACGTGAGCTCTTCCTCCTCACAGCATTGTTAAGACCATCAAACCGGATACCCCCTAGATCTTCCATTAAAGACTTGTTATTATATAATGGCAGGCACAGGTAGAATTTCTGGTGCCCCTTTCAACTACTGCTGAGGGAAAACCCTCACAAACCACAATTATTGCCGCTGCAATTGAGTTATATAAAACCATCAGCAATCATATTGATCATTCTTAAAATCAAACCATACAATTTCCAATTTAACCTAACTGTTGCTGCTTTCTTCTACTATTTAAAAAAAAAAAAAAAAAAAAAAAAAAAACTTGAAAAAAGCAACGCAAATTTGAATTTTAATTAAGAATTTTTTATTTGTCACATGTTTTTCAATCGACTACAACATTTGAAGCGATAGGAGGCTAACTGACCGATACGAAATATATCATGTGAACCGCAACATACTGGTAATCTTAAGTGTATTAACAAAAAAAAAGTGAAGAAAGAGATGACGTCTCCACAAAATCGGAAGCTAACTCAGTCTCCTGAGTCCTGAAGGTGCGTGTATCTAATTTTTTTATTGTTGCTATTGTTGTATCTCTATTTTATCAATTGCCATAGGAATTCATAAATTTTAGTAGTTTCCATAGTATGGTTAACTTATCAATTGCGATATCATGATGTCTGTTTCTTGTCATTGTCTAAAACTGTAGGCAAGGCTGGTCTGATGTTTTGATATATAGATTATTGTATGTGAATTTGCTGCATCTGTCAGTTAAGTGATTGAAAGTTAATTGTTAGAGATTATTGACAGTGTTAACTTTGTTGGGCTACTAATACATTGGAAGTAAATTCACTGAAAATATGAATTTCTCAAATCACTTGTGAGCTATTCAGAATTTATCTTTGTTAAAATGGTTACGACTGATGTCTTGTTCTTTTGTCAAGTAGTCTTTGGAAGCACTCGATTGTTGGCTCCTTCTTTGTTAAAACTTTGAACATGAGATAATGCATTAATCCCAAGATTGCTATATTTTAAAAAATTTCTTGAATCTGTGATGATCGCATCTTAATTAATTTCAGATACGAAATATATCATCTCTTTCACATGTTAAAACAAATGCATCATCATGTGGCATTTGTTTATAGTGTTGCGGTTCCGTTTACAGTTAAATCTGACCGATACGAAATATAAAATTCCTTTTTTTAGGAACAAAAACCTTCGTAACATAAGCATGGATTACAGTACTAAGAAACAAAAAAAATAAAAAATAAAAAGCACAGAAAAAAAAACGAAAGATTCAATAAAATTGAGAAGAAGCAAGGGTGAATCGGGTAAAGACCTCGTTCTCGGTAATAGAGATTTCCCTTTATGCTAGCGCCCTTAGCCGTAGGGGTGGGATCAATGGGGGAGAAGGTATTGGAGCAAGGCCTTCTCTTCTCTTTCGTGACTTCAATTAGGGATTGGGGAAGATGGCGAAATTTTTTTTTTTGACGAAAACAGAGAAGAGCGAATAGGGGTTCGAAAGTGCTATGTTTAGAAGACAGAAGATACAGCTTATGCTTATATAAGAGCATTTTGGATTTGGATAAGGCCCGGTCCAAAAACAACAAAAATTGTTAGTGAATGATTGAATTTGAAAAATAGGAAACTTCCTAAATTCCCAATTACCAAAAACTTCTTAAATAATAACAAAATTACCTACATTATAAAAAGTCAAATAAGCAAATGAATTAGGAAATAATAAAATAAAAGGAAAAACTTCTTAAATAATAACAAAATTACCTACATTATAAAAAATCAAATAAGCAATCATTTTAGAAATTAGGAAATAATAAAATAAAAGGAAATAAGGAAACAAAATTAAACAGAAAATTTGGAAATAAGCAAAATAAAATAAAAGTGGAAAAAATTATGAACAAAAGGAAATAAAATTTCGCTACTGTAATCTACTGATAATATTCAATAATTGAGCTCAAAAGAATGATGCGAAATTTTCATCCCAATAGGCCCCACCGTCTATTAAAAAAATTAAAACTACTTATTTTATATTGTGTAATAAGATATTCACAAATTATCTATAAAAAAAATTAATTAAGATTCAAGCATTGAACATTTTGTAATAAATTTTTAAAAAATAAAATAAATTATACAATAACATATGAATAAGTTATTTTTCAACAAGGCAGTAATAAAAGTTTAAATTGATGTTTTCAACAATTTATCATGCAGATATAAATTAAGGGGTTATATTTGCTATCTTTTTTTACTATCTGTTACTCTTAAAATTTAATCGTTGATTTTCTTCAATCTAATAGTTATAATTTTTTGAGTCATACTTATTAATTAATTACTAATTTCCAATAAATTATAACCGTTAAATTGAAGAAAATCAACTGTTAAGATTTGATAGTAAAAAATAATAATAAAAATAACATTTCCCATAGATTAAGGTAAAACTGATGATAGAATTAAAATAGTCCAACTTTTATTGGGATTTGTGATTATTTAGATAAAATAAAATTACAATTATATATAACAAGAAAACGATTATGATTTCATTTTTGAGTGTTGATAAATTATTTATCAGTTACCTAAAATTCAAATTCATGGGTAAATTCATCAGCGAAGTATTCCTTCAACATTGGGACTTATCAGTTCTCTTATATAATTAGATAACTTTTTATTAAATAATTTATTATATTTCGCCATTGAAATTGCGACGTGACAACATTGAAAAATTATTTAAAAAATAAACAATTCAATGGGGTTTTCGTTAATTTATTAACAGAAAAAAATGGGCAACCTTTCTATTACGAAAAATTAAATTGGCCCTAAGGTAGAGATCAGATTCAAAGGACTATGTGCATGAAAGGGGCAAAATTTAATTGGGAAAAGTATTTATTCTTTTAAATGATAAAATAAAGGATCAAATAAAAATATAATTATTGTGATATAGGGTTTTTGGTTCAGAAAATAATATCTCTAACTATAAATCAACTCAAAATTTTCTGTATAGTGCATAATGAGATAATATTAATGTTATAGGTACATAACTTATGTAAATCAATAAACAAAAAAATATATTTAAATATGTCCATTATATTTTTTTTGAAAAAAAAAATTGGAATTTTTTTTGGAGCGGGCCGGGTCACCGGTTTTCATGAAAACCGACCGGGTCGCACCGGTTCTGATGCGTGGCCGGTCCGTTGCTTGAACTGGACCGGTTATATGATCGGTTTATCGGTTCCTGAATCAACCCGGCCGGGTCGGTCCGATTTTAATAACACTGGTTTTACAAATCGTTTTATTATACATTATAGGGTTTTATAATTCTTCTTTAACATGAGAAGTTGAATTTTCCTACACACCCTTCGATTTCCGTGCCAACGTGGGTCCTACACATAATTTTTCTAACATATAAGTCCTACATGTTTTTTTTATCTCTTCAACATGAGAATTCTTTCTCATGTTGATTGAGAAATATAAAACCCTACATTATAATTGTAAAAGATTTTGAGTTCTTATATTATTATTATAATCATAATTAAATAATCATACGTTTTCACATTAAATAATATTTTAATATATATGATATAGTTTATATTTAATATATATAACAGTTTATAATAAATTATATAACCAATCAAATATTCAAATTTATAACATAAATATAAAACATAAATAATTTTTATTCCCCGTTAATTTTTCGTGTCAAATTCTGTAACAAAAAATATTTAATTTATTAATTAATTTTTCATATTTAGTTAAAAAAATAAAATAAAAAATATTTGAATCGACATGAATATTGACCGCATATCAAAATACGTGTCAGACCGTTGATCGTGTATCAAAACGAAACGGTATCCGACACATTTTTTTATAAAAAACAAAATGTTCGTACTTGATTTAGCGTATACAAAAATAATAGACTACACCGGACTAAAAATCTTATACATAAATTAAGCCTATTTAGAATAGTTATGGTCCTGAAATAAAAATAAATTAAAACTATTAATTTTTTTTCAATTGATATCTTCGAAAGCTATTTTTTTCCTATTGTTTTATTGTAATCACTTAGGATAATTATATAATAAAAACATATGTATCATCATTTCATATATTGTTGGACTTGTTCCTATCGTGCTGATTTTTTGTGACCTGAAGGAGAGCGACACTCTGAGCAAGGCTTTGTTCTAGCTAAATTCAGTCATTTAGACCACTTTTTCAATTTTTGAAATTTTGGGTTCTTAGATAGGATAGAAGTTGGTCAGTGGTGATTCAATAACATTTAAAAATTATTTGATAATATTTTTGAATTTATTTTAGTTAATTTCTATTGTAATTTAAATATAAATAAAAAAATTAATGAAGTGTCACATTATTAAAAGGGTTCGTTTTTTGTGTAGCATATATGATAATTATATCCTAATTTTCTGCTAAAATTTTGCTAACACTGTAGCTTATATGATTATAGATGCACAATTGACAGTATGCTCTCTTCCAATAAAATTTTCTTGGAAGCTAGTGATTGGGATGTTTCTTTCTGTGAATTGAAAGTTTGCCACAATAAAATTAACGTATATTTACAATAGTGTTCTGCCATATTTTATATTCTAATCTAACGGTATTGAAAAGTGGTAGGGAAAAGGTAGGCAGAAAAAATGGTAAGTAAAATAATCTATCCAATATTTTTAATGCAATATATCAAAAGTTTTGTATTTTTTAATTCAACTTAAAGAACATAGAATTCTCACCAATCCCTTTTACACTTGTATATTGTGGCACTTTATTTTCTCACAATATCATATACTGTTTTTTTTTCAAACACTTAGTATAATGTAAATATTTTACTATGACATTAAGTATCTTTATTTATAAATGGAGTAACTCACTTTAGTGCCATCTTTAATTTTAGGCCACGATTGCAAGATAAGGTCTCAATTCATAGCAATAAGAACACAACCCATAGGATAGGGATAAGGAGATTCTAGTAGGAAGAAGACTATGTTTGATGTTGATTTGGAAAAAACTCGGAGGCATCTTGGTTTAAACGCTATTATAGTATTATTGTTATAAATTTGAAATGTGTTTGCGAGAGATAAAATATGCCAAATGAGATGTTATTGCATAGATATCGAAAAGTTATATGGAATAAAAAAATTAATTGATTCGAATGCCCGAGTTAAAAGTTATGGCTTTTCGAAGTTTTACGGTAAAACCGTTGATTTTTTTGTGCCACGTGTCAACACCAGATGATTCACGCCTAACTTAGGCATGAATGGTCACATCCAAATTGGACATGAATGGGTGCAATAGATTCGTAAATAATTTCGAAATAGCTATATATTTGAAGTTATTTATTAAAATAACAATATTTTGATTTTTTTTGTCACTTTTAAAGCATATATAATTATGTCATTTTAAATAAGAGAAAATATATTTAATAAAAATTATGTGAGAGAAAATGAGTAATTTTTTTAATTTAGATTTTAAATAAAAAATACTAATTTTAACTAACATCATTTGACACCCATTTTTCCCAAAAATAATAATAATATGCTACAAGTGAAAGAGAAAAAAAAACTAAGTTAGACCAAGATTAATATTTTTCTTTTGGGGAGCAAGAGTTAGAGTTCGCTATAAAGTTCGTAACTTTTTTTGTTACCTGAAAGTCCTTGTCCAACCCTAATTCAGGCCCAACCATTCTTTGATAGGCTTAAGTATCTGAAAGTTTCATGATATAATCTCCGACCCATTTGCATTTTGTTTTCTCATATGGACACTGGCTTTTCAATAAAATAAAAAGTCAGCAGGAGCAAAAGTATTAAATAAATAATAATTCACGAAAATTAGTGCATGTTTGGGTCCTCTTTTTTTAAGTTAGAAGCTACTTATAAGAATAAGTTAGGCCAAACAGGTTTTGTGAAAAACTCTTATAATGAAAAGCTCATTTTTTTATAATGAAGAAAAAAACTGAAAACTAAAAGCTACTAGGAGGAGCTTTTTTTTAAGCTCTTGTCTGCTTTTCTTGAATTGTGTTTTTTTTTAAACGAAGAGTTATAAAGATAGAGAGAAATAATTTTCTTGAAATATGTGCTTTTAAGTAAATTTTAAACTAAAACATTTATGTGATTACCAAACAGCTTTTAGCTTCTCTTTATAAGCTCTTTCTTTTAACTTTAGCTTATAAGTAGCTTTTAGCTTAAAAAAAAGAGAGGATCCCATAAGATTTTATCGTTGGCCCAATATAAGGAGAGTATTTCATGTTTCAGAAGGGGGGAAATTGTTATCCTTCAGCGTTGGACTCAAAAACCCGTCAATTTCCAAGCAAAAAGTTGCTCCGTTGAAGATTTTTGCCGCCAATTATATATAATATTAAGGGTTTTATAAGAGTTATGTTGTAGGAAAAGTGATTGTATAATGTTATAGAGATTCGTATTGCATACCTTAATTTTTATTTTTATTTTTATTTTTGTTTTAATAAGTGTGGGCCCCACAAAATGTTGTGTGTGTAGGAAATTTTGTTGTGTCATGTTAAAGGACAAAACGAAAACTCTAATATTAAATTGAATCAGTTGGTTTGTTAACACTAGATTAGAATCGACTAATAATCGAGTGTGCATGATAATTATTTTGTTTGCAATGTTTTTATGAGGAGGGATATTCTTACTATCAAATTTTTTACTACCAACTCACTACCTATCTAATCACCATTAGATCAACCTTTTCTCTTTTTTCAAAATCTCTTAAGCATTCTCTCTCTTTAATTCAATGGTGATTAGATAGGTAGTGAGTTGGTAGTAGAAAATTTTGCTAGTGGAAAGTTTTGGTATTAAGAATATCCTCCCTCTACTTTTATATCTTGGAATAATTTTTGAGGAAAAAAAATATGTATTTGATAACATGTTGTATCTTTATTCCATTAATGAGAATTATTTATCGTAACACAACAAATAATATAATAAAAAATAATTCTTATTAAACATAAAAAACTCTGGATCATCATTTTCCTTCCCATATGGTATAGTGGTGGAGGCGATGATAGTGGTGGCGGTGATGTAGTGATGGTAGTCGTGGAGATGGTGGTGGCATAATGATGGTGGTGAAGGCAGTGACTGCACGAATAATGGTGGTAGTAATGGCGATGTTGGTGGTGGTGACAGAAGTGACTGCGATGATAATAGCGGTGGTCGGTGGCGATGGCGATGATGGTGGTGGTGGTGGTAGTGGTAGTGGTGACGAATGTGGTGGCGTGGTAGTGGTGGCGATAATGGTGGTGGTGACATTGGTTGCAGCGATGGCGATGGTGGTTGCAGCGACGACAATGGCTGTGGTGATAGTGGCAGTGGTGGTGATTAGTTGTTGGAACCAGGCTTGAACTTGTATAAAAGCTTGTTTAATAAATATGTCTCAGACTCCAATTAAAAAGCTCGGCCTTAAAGCCTCTTAGACTGGCCTGGTATACTAACTTTCTTATTTTTATTTTTTTGTATTATTCATAATACTCTCTTTCTCCTCAACCCATTTCACCTATTTTTTTTGTTAAATAGACTTTTTGAATGATTTTGTTGTATATTATACTGTTTGAATATACATTGAGAATTTTGTGGAATTATTAATGTTGTGAGTTGTATATTTTGTTTGGATAAATTTTTGTTGTCTTATTTTTTTTAACAGACTAAATCAATTTTTTATTTTTTGTAAATAAGGTAGGTTACAGGCCGATAATTATATCTATAACAAGTAATAGACTTATATTTATAACAAGTAATAGGCTAGGTTAGACTGATACCTATAAACACAAGCTTAGTTTTTTAAAACCAAAATCCGGCCCTGCTCGGCCCGTTAACACCCCAGTGGTGATGAAGGTAGTGGTGGTGACGGTGATAATAGTGGTGGTGGTGATGGTGGCGGTTAGAGTTGGAAAAAGGGGCTCAGCGGGGCCGATAATTAGACATTTCATGGCAAACTTCTTAATAGTTTATTTGGCAATTATTTCCCTTATTCAATATTAGTAGAAAACTTGATTACATCATATGAATTGAAATCTTGATGTCTTGTATAAATTCTTCAATAATATCAATAAAAAAACTTACATACCCAAAATTGAATATATGGTTTGGAGTTTGATTCATATTTCACCGTGTTCATTATTTTGGGCTTGAGTTATTTTTAATATTATTTTTTTATTTTTGTAAGATTTATTAAAATTGAAATAATTTTAATTAAAAAATTCATATATTTAGCCACACTCCGAAATGTGGTTAAAATTTTATTTTAGACATAATTAGCTACATTTTGTTATATACGGAGCATGATCCTTTGACATCACATCTTAACCATTGATTTCGTGAATCTAGCGTTATAATTTATTGGATCACACTTATTAATTAATTTCTAATTCCAAATAAATTATAACCGTTAGATTAGGGAAATGAACGATTAAGATTTGATGTTAAATATTTTAATTTGACACCGGTGTTAAAAGATCTTATATGTATGTATGTGTGTGTGTGTATATATATATATATATATATAGGATCATTTGACATTGGTATCAAATTTGAAATTTGATATCTCATCTGAGAGCCGTTAGATCAAAAAAGATCAATGTGTCACATGCTTACAATTCAAAGTCGTTGATTTTTTTGATCTAAGAGTTTTCAGATGAAGTGTCAAAGGATCCTACCTCATATATATATATATATATATATATATATATATATATATATATACATATATATATATATACATATATATATATATACATATATATATATATATAGGGATAGGATTCATTGATACTGGTGTCAAATTTTGAAATTTGACACCCAATCCTAACTGTTGATTTCCGTCAATCAACGGTTATCATTTATTGGCAATTAATGATTAATTAATAAGTGTAATTTCCAATAAATGATAACCGTTGATTGGAGGAAATCAACAGTTAGGATTTGGTGTCAAATTTTAAAGTTTGACATCGGTGTCAAAGGATCCTGCCCTATATATATATATGTGTGTGTGAAAATAGAGTACTCTAGCTTTGGAACCTATTCTAATATAATGTTTCTCCCTCCCACTCCCTTTGATTCCATGAGTGAATTGTTGCTGGCTTTTCTCTTTCACTTTCTTTGAAATTTTATTTTAACAATAATGGGGGAGTTCTTTGGAATATTTGAACTAGTTATAGGTTTCTTTTTGTTTTAAAATTTAAGAGAGATCGTCTCTTTGAAACCTCCATGCAATATTGTTTTTTTTTTATTTTTTATAAACCAATATTGCTTTATTGTTGTCTGTTTCAACTATATATGTTCTTTCACGACAGAGTTTATAAAATGTCCCCTTTACGATAATTGCTGCTGTTAGTTTATTTTATGTACGTAAGTTAAAATTGAATTAGTCATTAATAAACACATAATCTATGTATTTATTTACAACTCGTTGATTAATTTACTTACATTAATTTTTTTTTGCCATGTTTGTACCTTTTGAAATAAAATTTATGTGGCCTATTCGCTATGACTTTGGAACTCCGTGTGCTAATTTTGCAGAGTATCTTCCTGTAAACAGGAATTAGATAAAGGTACTACACATGTAAAAAGTAATGTCCGATAAAAAAAATAAAATTAATTAATGAATTTTATATGCAAATATAATTGACTCATGTTTTAATATAAAAGGCGATTATATATAGTAACTTTTTCACGTGTTATACATATTTATTTATTATTGAAGTAAGATACACAAAAAAATTTACATCTTAGTTTTATGTTTTTAATTTATTTAAATATATTACTTTAATTTTAGATTTACGTGTGGTATGAATTTTACGTATCAAATATTTTTTTGTCACATATATTTTTTCATTGGAAATGGTGGGATATACTTATCTGGTAGTAAGATTTTGCCCAGCTGAAAGAAAATACACGTCGTCCTATAGGCCCACCCTAATGGTGTCAATTATTTATGAATACATTTAAAGACTAATCAAGTTCCGAATTTAGGTAAGTATGTGTTGTGATTCTGATCATATCCACTTGAGTTCAATACTAAAAATAGTGTTTGCTTATCTGGAATCTTTTGTTAGCAAATGCATGCCCCATCAGCAACATATCCCAAAGATTTAGGATTAATTATAATAAGGGTTCATTTCCTTTCACATCGTTGAATCTAGAAGGAAATCCTTACCTCTTAAACCAAAATATACAACTCCCTTCCATAAATTTTATTTTATAAGAGAAATATTACTCTTCTTTCACATAAGATAACTTCACTCATGTTCTTTCACTTTAATTTTTGCAACCCACTTTTTTTTTTCTTGTAATGTGGGACCCGCCCATTTTCTTTCTATAATATAAGATAATTATCTTATATAAAAGGAGACTAATAAAATCCATTTTATAAAGGTGTAATGTTTCTCATGCTATACAAGATAAAACTATTCCCTACATAAGTGAATTGATATGACCGTGTGGAAAAATCATAATCATTCGTAGACAAATCAATGATAATTGAAAACGAGAAAGAAAAAATATTAAATATGAAGTAACAATATCATCACCGTGTTGGTTTACCGATTAATAGTTAAAATTCTTTCACATAACATGGCCATGTTAACCAATACACAAGAGATCCATTCACCCTAAACACATATAAAAGTGTGTGAGGCCATGTGTAGAGAGAGAGAAAAAAAAATATGGACCACAAACACTTTTATATATGTAAGAGATAATTTTATCTCTTACAACATTAAAGACATTAAATCCATTTTATAATAACATATTATTACTTTAAATTAAGCATCATTTTTAAGATCATAAAACTTGTTTAACTTGTCACTGTCTCGATTTTACGATGTTGGGCTTTTTAACCCATTCAATGCAGAACTAGAAACATATAATTTATTTAATTATTTTGATAAATTATTTATCAATCTAATGTGCAAAGACACGCATTCAAGCCGTGCATCCACTCACATACGCAACTTGTGTAAAAGGAAAAATGCATATGTTACGTGTCACTTTATGCAAGATGTGTATGGAAGGCGAGCATCACTTGAGCGCGCACTATTAAAATGTGCATCCTACATTGCGCTTACTTTTGTACAAATTGTACCCGGAGGTGATGCGCGACTCAAACACATATTAAATTAATAAATAATTTGTCAAAATAATTAAACCAGTAAAATATTTGTGTGTTTGCATTATATGATAAAAGGGCACAACATTGTTGAATTCCGATGAATGAAGCTATTACAAATTAAAATAAATAAATAAATAAAAGCACATATGTTAATTTTTTTTAGTTAAAGTTATTGAAGTTGACTCACTTGGTTGAGTTTTTTTTTATAATTGTATGATTACAATTAAAATTTTAAAACTCTCATTTAATAGATAATATATTATTCAATTATTAATTCTTGTTGAAGTTAGTAGCATATTAAAATTTGCCATAGCTAAAAAACTTTAGTTGAAAGAATTTTTAATTAGAAAAGAAAGAAACTAATTAGAAGGATTCTTTCATCTCCGAGTAAAGTTTATTTCTTTCTATCTAAAAAAAAAAAAAAACTCTAAAACTAACTAAAGTATTTTTCTTATCCCTAAACTTTAGTTGAAAGAATTTTTAATTAGAAAAGAAAGAAACTAATTAGAAGGATTCTTTCATCTCCGAGTAAAGTTTATTTCTTTCTATCTAAAAAAAAAAAACTCTAAAACTAACTAAAGTGTTTTTCTTATATTTTCTATTACCTTCAACCGATAGGGATGATAGAACGGCCTCTTAATTAATAGTTACAGGTTCGAACCAAAATGGATTTTTTTTATTCCCTTCATCTTTCTTTCCGAAGTTATATATTCAGGTTACCATTTCAGAATTGGTTCAAATTTGACCAGCATTAAAATCGGTCTTCTAAGCAAGATTTTTGGACTTTTGGAATTGTTTCCTATTGAATTTTCATTTTTTTTATCCTTTTTATTTTGTATAGGATAATTTCATTGTTTTTTGTTTTTTTATTTATTTTTACAACCTATTTAAGGACTATTTGAACCCTAATTTATTAATAAATTTTTATTAAATAAGAATATCATTAAAAGTTGTAACTACTCTGAATTGTAGTTTGATCTATTTAGTCAATTTGGCATAAGTTTCAACATTAATTTTTCTCTATTAAAATAATGGGTTTAACATCTATCATTTAACATGACCACAAAAACTTTCCTACACACATAATATTTTATGGGGCCTGCAGCAAAAAAAAATAAAAAACTCTGGCACGCAAAACGAATCTCTATAACATAACACAATCATTTTTCCTACAACATAATTCTTATAAAACCCTAAAATAATCCCCGCACACATACTGTTAAGCGTGCCAAAGTTGGATGGGGTTAATGTCCAAAGATGATGAAATTGTTGAAAGCCCACTTCAGGCTAAGGGTGTGCAAAATAACCAAAAAAGTGGGTCGAACCATGAACCGAACCGAACCGAACCGCTCCATAAAATAATCGGTTTTAAAAAACTAGTTCATGAACCGAACCGGTTTTTAAAGAACCGGTTCATGAACCGAACCGGTTTTTAGAACCGGTTTAAGAACCGAACCGTTTCCGAACCGAACAGTTTCCGAACCGAACCGAACCATTTTCAAACCAAACCAAATTAATTTTTATAACTTTATTTTTTAAATTTTTAAATTTTTTTCTTTTCAAAAAAGGGTCGACCCGAACCGAAACGAACCACTTTCGAACCGAATCGAACCAGTTTTGGATCAAATCGAACCACTTTCGAACCGAACCATTTAAACCAATTGGATTCGGTTTGACCCATGCACATCCCTAGTTCAGGCTTGAAGCACTTTGTGATTGATACGTCATCTCCAAGTCAAATTAAGTTCCCGTTAGTGTCTACACATTAGTTGTATTTGTGCTCATAATCAAATATTCCACTCAAACCATATTTGAAACTTGAACAATGTTGCAAATCTGACACTTGCTCAATTGGGTGGTTATTTCACCATCATTGAACAGTACGCAAGTTTGTTTAAAGGTAGATGGCATCATTCTCCCATTAATCTTGCCCCTTGCTTGTTCATATATCTAGTTCTGTCCCATCTCATTATGGTTTTTTTTTTTTTTTAATTCCTCATATATTGCTAAACACACAATTAGAATCCCATGATTTATAATGTACCTTTAACTCATAAAAAATGGCCAAATGGGTTGGGTGGAAAGGAAATGGAGTGGACAAGCGTGAAACATTTTCCCCTCTTTTTATCAAGGCGCAAGCTCTTGCTCAATTAGCACTTGTCTGAAAAGGAACAATATTTTAGTGTAACTAGTTAATCAGTGCAAGTATCAAATTGTGGGCTTCGGTATTAATTATATTTAGAAAAGGGTCCATTCTTTTTGTCCCACATGAGACTTCAAGTCTCATACCTTGTAAATGGGTCTTAACATTCAACCACGCTCTGCAGCCTCGGCGCCCATGGAGCTGTCTTGGCACTAGTCATTTACTAGCCCTAGGTGAAATATCTAATGTCTGCGTCACCACCAACGTCGCTCGATTGCAACTGAGAGACATAGTGGAAGACTCTCATATCATTTGATAAGAACCTTGGGATGCATCACCCCAAAAACTAGCTCAAATGGTGGGAGTGCCCAAGGTCTTATAAACCTCATGTTAATTGTCCATACAACCAATATAGGACTCTAAATCTCATATATTGCAAATGGGTCCTAAGAGTAACAAATGCAAAAATCCGAGCCCAACCAAAGTTATTCCCTCAAAGCAAGTTTTCCTTCTCCGCTAGTGCCGAAGAATAGTAGACAATCGTCTTCCAGAATAGAACAGATTTGTCTCAAAAGCAGCGACACTATCGATCAAAAGCCCCTACTGACACAATCGAATACGAGATCAAAAAATTGAGTGGATTTTTCTGAAGTCGTTGGTCCTATTTATAAACACTGAATGGTCGACAGAAACGCATTGGTTTGGCAAAAAAACTATGCCAGAGAACGATTGTGTTCGATTAGTTCGGAAATGACACCGGCAAACTATCACGTTCGATTGATTGGGAAATGACAAAATATTGTGACAACAGATATATTTTAGACAAAAAATGAAACAATTTTAAATAAAAAGTGGAATGCCCCAAGGGGCAATCAAGGGGAGTGAGCTAGGCCTTATAAAGCCTTCTCCTCCTCCTCCTTTCCCCTCATATGTGGGACTCCTTAAACCCCCACATCTTACATACCCTTCATTTCCTCTATTTTCAACTTCTTATTCATCACCCATAAAAAACACATGCATTCTTACATCTTCTTGCCACTTTTATCACTTCAAATACTATTTAACAAGAAACAGTTACAATCAAGCAATAGCTATAATTCACATAGATACACAATTTGAAAAATTAACAATTAAAGACTTAAAAATATAATATGGAAAAGTTTCTATAATATCCAATGGGTTTTTATATTTTCTTTCTACTAATTCTCTTATTCTTGCCCAGCTTATATAATTATGCCCCTTTCAACTCAAAAATTTAAGTTGTTAGATGAATGTCACATTAATAATTATATTATATTCTCTATTAATATCCACTTTAACTTTCGCATTATTGCAAGATATAAACCAACCAATAACAATTTATTATTCACATAGAAAAATAGAAGACACTTAAATAAACATCTAAAAAGTTTGATAAAACCCATAAGAAGTCATCAAGAAATCAAGTTTTTGTGATAGGCTTATGCGTAAGAAGCATTAATTAATTGAACAATATTATGCAGTTGAAGGTCCCATCAGAATTGGCAATGCGATTGTGGAAAGATACAAGTAGTGTCCAACAACTATTTTCTTTAGGTGAATGTAGTATCTTAGTGCTATTGATGAAAACGAGGTCCTTCTGTCATGGGACCAACCCATCAAATGCACACCAATCACTCACCACTTTAATCTCATATCTATCACATGATAGCTCCTCTGACTCAAATAATGAGTAGGTGGGGACAATGATTAAAGTGTCACATTTGAACAAAAAAAACACCAGATTGTCACACCAACAGTAAATTTTGTCAAAATGCCACACGACATAATTCGCTACACAGTCTAACGATTTATGTATTCAAGTAATTCGTTACATAGTGTAGCGAAATATGCCACGTCAGGTTGCACAGAACCAAAAATGCCACATGTCAGATTTTGAGAAATTCGCTACATAGGGTAGCGAATTTCTCAAAATTTGACATGTGACATTTTTTGTTCTGACATGACATATTTCGCTATTCTGTGTAGCGAATTACTTGCATGCATAATTCGCTACACTGTGTAGAGAATTATGCCGCGTAGTATTTTGACAAAATTTACTGTTGCCGTGGCAGTCTGGTAATTTTTTTATCCAAACATGACAAAATAGTCACTGTCTCATCTCTGTGCTTGTAGTAGCCGTTGAGTCCTCCGAATAATTTAATAGCACTCCATTTTGGTATAAACTAGGAAAAAAATGTGTTATTTTAAATAACACACCTTATATTGTTTCACTTTTATAAAAAGATGAAATCCACACTTTTAAAACTTTTTGTACCCATTTTCTCTTTTATGATTTATCTTTTTCTTTCACTTAAAATGACACGATTTTATATCTTTCAAAATTATACACACCTTTTCCCTAAAATTATGTGGTTGCCCTGAATTCGAATTCAAGGAGACCCTGGTTTCAATCATGGTACTTCTGTATTCAAGTTCAAAGACCAACTGAGTGATTCGAATCGGTGTATGCAGTGGCGGATCAAGGAAATTTTTTTTATGTCCGCACATTTAGTGGAGGGGTTGCTCCCGAATTTTTTTTTTTTGGTAAAAAAATTTTAAATCAACGCTTAAACCCGCTCATAATCTAGTTGCTTCCATAACAAGCTACAGATAATAGTTTGACCAATTATTTCTCCCCTAAATCTTACCAATCCTCCAAAACAAAAATGAGAATATACTCCAGTATATCCATACATCATCATTCTATTTTATAGTGGTGAATAAAAAAGTCAACACTACCTGTACAGAAGGCAAACAAAATCACAGTGAAGACATCGTCTCTAGATATTAACTTATTTGAGAATATCAGATCTGCAATCAATCCCCTCTTTTTATAAAAATGAAAAAGGAAACATAGGATGAAGAGAGCATGGGACTGGGTGAGTGACAGGGGAGGAAGAATAAGTTTTCTCTCTGATCAATTTGCATTGATACATTGTTTTAATCATCTTCGTACGTTACTAACTAATATAATAATAAATATTTTTTTGGACCCTAACAAAAAATTCGGTCCTCACTTTAGTCCATTATAAAAAAAATTAGTCACCTGGTCCCTATGAAATTCAAAGTGGACCTATTTTGGTCTTTTTGATGGATTAATGTAAGTCTTTTTTGAATTTACGAGGTATCACGATTTTAACTAAATTGATGCACTTTAAATTTTTTAGGGACCTCGAGACTAATTTTTTTTGTGAGGGACTAAAATGGAGACCATATTTTTTGTTAGGGGCTTAAAAGGATATTTATTCTTAATATATATATTGAACCAAGAGACAAATAAAAATCAGCTACCAAGAAAAAAAATTGAAATATTAATTATTTTTTTTGAACTGGGCTTTTTAGTATGATGCAAAAGAATAAGAAATCGTATTTTCAATATCAATAGTTAATTTTCAGGTTCATGTATATGACCATTATAATTTAGTAAAATTAATAATTACAATTCAATAAATACAATTATTGGATGCACGAAAATGAACTGTTAAGATATATAAGGAGTAACACTTATTATTCGTATACCACAATAAAAAATCCTACCCCTAAAACTTTTTTCGAATTAAATTTTTAAGTTAAATTAGTTGCATTATATGATATTAAAATTTGTCATTAAGTGGTCAGCAAACTACATCGCTCATAATCTCTATTAAAATAAAATTAAAATTAAAATCAACACAAGGTAAATAAAAGAATAATATTTGCATTATGATATTTTGTTGCCTGATTCAATTATCTGCTTGCGAATGTTATTGACCCAATATTTTATAGAGAATAAAAATTCACATATTTTAAATTAGGAGAATAATCTTAATATATTTTTTTTGGTATGCTAAATTTTTTAATATTTAATCATGATGACATTAGGCAAGAAAAAGTTAATTAGTTGCAATTTAAATAAAAAATTACGAATTTATTATTATTTTGAAACTATTTATGCGTGTATTGCAATGTGTCGCGCTCTGATTGAGCGTCACCAATGATGCCCCATGAAGGTGTCAATGTCACGTGTGTCATGCCTCATATAGGCATGACTAGTGACACCCAAATTGGGCATGTGTAGGCCTGGTTTGAAACCTACCTTGAGCGTGAATGATTCAGTTATATCTATTTAAATCTTTTTCTACACACTCTTCACAACTCTTGTCCATCATGAATCCTTACTTTTGCATTATTATAAACACATATAGCACCTCAAAACCCTCTTATCAAAGCATGTTTCAGAGCATAAAGTCCATCAGAAGAATCTAAGAGTCCCATGAAAAGCCTACAATTGGATGCCCCTTTTGGCGTATTTTATCTTTGTGAATGATGTTATTTAAATTTTTACTTTCCAACATTAACAAAAAAATCTCCAAAAAATTTTCAGTGCGTAAATATCGAAAAGTTATGTGGAATAAAAAAAACCACTTGATTTGGACTTTAGCCAAAAAAATCACCTATTAATTTTTGTTTTAAAAAGGGACTACCAGAATGAGACCACATTATATTATAGGGGAAAATGTGTTTCATTTGAAAGGACACAAAATTTTATCATTTTAAGCAAGAGAAAGAGATAGATTTCGGGAGAGAGATGACACTCCCACTAATTTATGAGAGTGAAAGGACACAAGATGTGACATTTAAAATGACACACATTTTTCTCTTATATTATATTATTTTTTTAAACCCTTTTTTAAAAAGCTACATCGCGTTCCCGCTCTCTTTCGCTTTTGTTGTTGTTCTCAACAAAGACAAAGAAAACACACACTCTCACTATATACGCGAGCTCCTATATCTATTAAATAGATGTTTGCTTTTTATACTTTTTTTACAATTTCAAGATTTTTTAAAAGAAGATTGCGTTTTGTGTTAGTTCGGAAAGAACTCGGAGGTTTCTGGGTTTAAACGCTCTTATAGTATCATTGCTGTAAATCTGAAATATGTTTGTGAGAGATAAAACATACTAAATGAGGTGTCATTGCGTAGATCTCAAAAAATTATGTTGAATCAAAAAAACTACTTGATTCGGATATCAGAGTCAAAAGTTATGACTTTCCGAAATTCTATTATTAAATTGTTAACTTTTTGTGTCATGTTTCAATATTAGACAAGTCACGCCTAATTTAGGTGTGAGTGCCTCGTAGGTCACACTCAATTTAGGCATGATCACTCACGTCCAATCCGAATGTGATATCTTGCAATAGAACTATAAATAGTATGAAAATAATTATATATTCAATTATTTATTTAAATTACAATAAATTAATATATTTGCCGACGACATTACAATGACCTTGCGATTTTAGAGGTCATGCTTTATTTGGATGCTTTTTCTATAACTACTAAAGATTTATTCAATAAATACTTAAAAAATATTATTTTTAATTTTACTTTTAATTTTTAATTTTAATTTTAATTTTAAATTTGATATTACTTAAAATTTTACTTTGGTAAAAGTTAAAAAAAAAATTAAAAATTAAAATTTATAAAGTCATGCAAAAGCGTAAGGTGTTTCAAAATACATTATGACTAAATAGATGTTGACTTACTTCTGGTTGAACACGGGTCAGTAGCTTTTTTTTTACCAATGTAATGCGAAATTAGAGACATTTCATTAGTTTAATTTTTTTTGACAAATTATTTACGAATCTAACAGGAACGAAACATGTATGGAGTGTGTATCACTTTCATATTCAATTTGTGTAAAAGTAAATGCAATGCAAGACGTGCTCCTAGCTCTGCACGTTCAAATCGCGTATGCCTCCATACGCATCTTGCAAAGAGCAACATTGGCAGACACATTTTGATTTTTGTATAAGTCACATATGGAGGTGATACACAACTTAAATGTGCAAACTTCTCATGCGATTGGTAAATAATTTTTCAAAAGAATTAAATCAGTAAAATATCTCTTATTTCACATTACATCAATTGAAAAGCCTGGGTTTCACTGTTCCCAAAATATTAAAATACAAATTTCCATATATATATATATATATATATATATATATATATATATATATCAATTTTGCATCAAATTAAACAAGGAAAAAATATTTGTCTTTTTTTTTTAAATAAAATATTTGTCCTTTTAAAGGATATAATTTTATGTCATTTTAGATTCTAACTGTTGATTTCGTCAATCAACGGTTATAATTTATTAGGTCCAAATTATTAATTAATTAGTAATTCGTAATAAATTATAATCGTTGATTGACGGAAATTAACGGTTAGAATTTTAAATGACACAAAATTATATCCTTCAAAGGATAAACGTTTTCCATTAAACAATTATGCATAGTGCAAAATGATGATGCAGCGTTCATTTTGAAAATAAAATTAATTAAGCAACCTACTTAATTAGCTTCATGTTCTTTGTCTATACAATTATTGATTGAAATTTTCATTACCAAAGAAAAAAAAAAGGTTATGATAGATATCAGAGGCATTTTTTCAGGTAAGAAAATTTTAAAGCTCCTCTATTTTTTTTTTGGTGAAAAAGCTCCTCTATTTTACTATAATTTTATAACTCTAAAAGAGATAAACCTTTTTAAAATTAAGTAGTTGCATTAAAACCTTATTAAAGGTGAATTAATGTAGAATGTAAAGCGGAAAGTTACATCAAAACAAAGATATTTATTCCCTAATTTTTCCCATAATTCAATGAAATAGTTGACTATGGACATACAGCTAGAAATTGTGTTTATGTCGTGTGGCGTAAGTTCCAAAGATGTTGGCATTAAAAGAAACAAAAGTACAAACATTATCCTGTCATTCATCATTCTCACTATCCAGTTAACCATTTACAACCCCACATATTTGACCATAAAAATATTCCTTGCCATTTGTTTTGTTTCATTTCTTCCCATTAACTTTCGAATCAATGACAATGAGGCCAAAGAGACAAGTTGCACAACATAAAGGTAACATGGCAAATCCACTATAGCATAAGAAACAAATAAAGATTTCATGTAGAGCAAAAAGGAAAAATAGAGGAGGAAGGAAAGGGGGGAGGGGAGAAAAAGCTGGCTGTTTATGAAACTATGGGGGGAAAGAGAAAGAGAGAGAATGTTAGATGAAATAAAAAATAATAAGGGATTTATCTTTATTATGTCGTAAGAAAAGTGATTGTGTAATGTTATAGAGATATGTTTTGCGTGCCATATTTTTATTTTATTTTAAAATATATGAGCTCACAAAATATTGTATGTGTAGGAAAATTTGTTGTGTTATGTTAAATGAAGAAATGAAAACCCAAATAATAATGTGTTGAGGGGTGTATTGAATAGGACTGCAAGAGCAGTGATTAAGGGATTTATTTTAACAAAAGCTGAAATTTGCTATGGCAAAACGTATCTGTTAGGGACTCTTTAGTAATTGTCAGCCTTTGGGTGAGAACAATATTATCAAAAGTGAATTTCTACGTAGTAACGGATTAGGGTGATAAAAATATAAATAGTAGAAATGACACGAAACATAAAAATTTTATTATTCAAGATAATATACAAAATTTACATAAACAACCATTAAAAATTAAATAACTATAAATAAATAAATAAATTACATAAGTTATTACTCAAAATTCAATGAACAATTTCATATTTAAAAGATATCAATCATATAACTATATAAAATATAAATTCAAAAATATAAAAAGAATTTAACATGCAACTCTTACAACCAAGTTCCAAAATAGAAAATGAGCAAATAAATTTAAGTAAAACCCCCTTAGGTCATGATTGCCAACAAATGTAATGGTAGTGCGTAACTATGCCACAAATAAATGTAGAAATTTTATCTCTTAGTCCAAAAACATAACAAATTAATATGCTTGAGAACTAGTTAATTAAATGACTGATATTCATTTGTTCTTGGCCAGGCAAAAACATTTTTATGCACTTAGTTTATTTAAATTGTATATTAAATTAGTACATCATTATTTTAAAATTAACGTAGTCTGACACTAACATTTATATATATTTTAATATGAAACAATGATGTATAAACTGTAATTTTTATATTTGTCTAGAATAAATCTTTATAAGAATTTATCCTTTGCAAAAAATGCTGAGATTTTCCAGGCTTTTTTGGAATTGACAAAATTTTACTTCATTAAAGCTAATTCTTTTTTAATATTTTGCCCGCCAGAAATTCTTGATAGTTGAAGAAAAAAAAATGAATTTTGTATTTTATGATTTGGTTCGTATGGAGGGGGAAAAAAGCCGTTGTACTTATCCCTATCTAGAGATGTATTATTAAAGCATGGTAAAACTTTAGCATTAATCCTTGATATAATTTGACAATTTGCTAAAAAAAAATTAGGAAATACCCATTTGGGTCTTTTACAAAAAACACGGAATCCTCTTCGGTCCCTAACAAAAATAAATTAGCTTGCAAGTCCCCAACAAAGATAAAAAAGTCTCACGTTAGTCCTTCTGCTACTCACAATATGACGGCATCACTAGCGGAGCTGATGTGTAACGTTAGTAAGGCTACTCACTTGCCACGTCGAAAGGGAAACGTCGTTGTATAGGGGATAACCTCCACGTTGTTGTAGAAACAAGTAGAAACCAATTGAATGTGAAGTATGTCTTCCCCTCAATATCTCCACATGAACGTCGTCGTATAGTGTAGGGTTTATAGAAACACATCAGGTGGGGATTCAATCGACGTTCGTACGCAGCAATTTGGGGTTTACTGAATATTTTGTGCGTTCTTTGTAATTTAGGATTTCGAAGATGAGTGTTTCTTCTAGGATGGGGAGCTCAAGCCTTTGTAGTTCAATTGGGACTAGAAGCCAAAGAAGGAGTGCTGCTCGAAGGTGTAAATGTAGGAGGCACAGTGTTGTGTACACCTCCAAAAAAGATAGAAACCTAAATAGAGCATTTTTTTGGTGTCCCAATTTCAAGGTGAGTTTTTTTTTTTTTTTTTTCAGTTAGGTGCATGCATTCTTTGAGGATTGCTTCCTTGGGAGATATTTTCCTTACGATGTGCAGGAGCGGAAACAAGGATAGTTTGACCATCTGGTGCAAGGCTCGTTGTCAGTGGACGAGTACTTGGCTAAGTTCAACGAACTGGCTAAGTTTGCACATTTCCGTATCGCCATGCCTACTCCGATGTTTTTGGCTGCTAAGTTCCGCAAGGGACTTAATGAGGAGATAGCTGATCGTCTTGTTGGTTCTGCATCTAGAGATTTTGGGACACTGGTACAGCAGTGTCGGGACATAGAGGATGTCTGCATAGTGAGTAAGGCCAAGAGGGCCAAGGATGCTAGGTGAAAGGAACTAGTGGTTCCACTCCCTGGAAAGACAGGAAGTTTGCTAGAAAAGGTAAAGGGAAGCAGTTGGCTGCGAGGCAGGCGCCTAACCAGTTTAAAAGTATCTCTACACCACAGGGAGGTTTTGCTAGACCTTCTTCCACTCCTATATGTACGGGATGTGGAAATGAGCATATGGGACGTTGTGCTACTGGGGAGCTGATATGCTTCAAGTGTGGAATGAGTGGCCATATGGCAAAGGATTGTTATACTACAGTGGCTAGGGTTGCAACAGTTCAGGCCGCCCCTCTTCAGATGATTCATGTTTCAGCTACAGCGGCACCTGTTGTGCCACCTGCCTCTGGTCGTTTTTACACCTTGGATCGGCAGCAGTCGGACCGAGCTCCGAACCTGGTTGGAGGTATTGTTACCATTTTGGTGGTGTTGTTTTTTATGCTTTGTTTGATTCTTGGGCTACGCATTCCTTGTTGCAACCCCGATTGCTGTGCTGCGTGAGTTGCCCATGTTTGTGCCTTCTCCACTCTTGCGGGTAATTACCGCCACTGGAGAAAAGTATGATACTACCACTGTACATCAAGATGTCGTGTTTCAGTGGAATGACCGTGAGATCTCGGTAAATCAGATGGGATTACCGATGGCTAATTTGGAGATCATCCATGGCGTGGATGGATTGTCCAATAGTTGTGTGATGATTAACTGATTGATTTATTGTTTGTGGTGCCTAGCGAGTGGAGATGTCTCCGTGTGATTCCATAGCCAGTTCCTCGCATTTTAGTTCATTGTTGCGGGCTAGGAGAGCCTTGTGAGCAGGGAAAATGGTTATGTTATGACTGGGGAGGTTTGGTGAGTGGGACACAGGAGGATCTCACTGGCATTCATGTGGCGAAGGAGTTACTCGAGATGTTCCTGAGGAGATTCCTGAGTGTCCGCCACAGCGGGAGATAGCGTTCTCCATTGAATTGTTTCCTGGTGTGAGGTCTATTGCATTAGCTCCATACTGGATGTTCCGCCAGAATTGGCTGAGTTGAAGAATCTTGTTGGGAGTCTTTCGGAGAAAGAATTCATTCGACCGAGCGTGTCTCCGCGGGAGCACTGGTCATTTTGTTGTAAGGTATGATGCCTTACGCCATTACTTAATTGTGATGGTGCTCTGTTTGAGAATGTGAAATTCTCTTCAGGGAAGATGAGTGTGTAACACTTGGAATTCGTGGCAAAGGCCACGTGTGATCTTGTATATGCGAGGCAGTGCATGTCCAAGTAGTTTGTGAGTTGAGTGATCTCCATGACTCTAGGATTTTATATTGATTATTGATATGCGTCATAAGTAGTTGGCATGTTAACACCATGGATAGTGTTAAGCATGAAATAAGTACGATGAATTGTGGTAGTATATCAATGTTATTTCACCTTTGATTGGCTCTCAATTTTGCAGGTACCCTGGAGATTGAGGTATATCGTTACATAGAGTTTTTAGTTATTATGTTAGTAAAATTGAAAATTTTGCAGCTGTACGTGAACTAAGGTACGCTACTATGTTAATGAGTATGTTAAATAACATGTATTGGTTGAAATGAATATGATTATGATTTCGTACGGTGAAATGAATATGAATTTATTTTGAGAATATTGATTATAAACTGTAAGTCGTGTCGATGTTAGAGTCATGGAATAGGACCAGACTCACTCAAGTTGTGTGTGGGTTAGAGTAGATGGGGTCAGGTCACCTCTATTGAGGAAGTGACTGGTGATCCCAGAGAATCGAATGACTATGATGTCATTGTGAAGTTTCGAGTTCTGACGTGACTTCCTTGTTTGGGGGTGCACTTCTCGAGATGGAGACTATGAGAGTCGAGAATGAGTTTTTGGAAAAGATCCAAGAGGCACAAGTTTAGTGAGGGTGAGCACGTGTTTGTGAGACTTTCATTATCACCGGTGTTGTTCAGGCACTCAAAGTGAAGAAACTGAGCTTGCGATTCATTGGGTCATACCAGTTACACGGTAGAGTAGGACCTGTTGCCTACCGGTTTGCCTTGCCTCCGAACTTGGCCAGCACCCAAGACGCATTTCACGTGACTCAACTTCGTAAGGTTGTAGCGGATCCTTCGCACGCGGTGCAACCGGATGTTGTGGAAGTTTGGGAGAACTCGAAAACTCCCGTCGGACCGCTCACATTTCTCGATCGTGACGAGAAGCAGCTTAGGAGCAAAATCAATTCGATGGTCAAAGTACGATGAACGGGAAAAGTCCCCAAAAGGGTAATTTTGGGATCGAGAGGACGAGCTTCTACGGCAGTATCCTGAGCTTCGAGACATGTATGTTTTCTGATTTTGAGTACAAAATCCTAAAAAGGTGAGGTGAATGTAAGAACCCACACCGTCAATTAAGGAAATTAATTAATTAAATGTGAGAATTAGGAAATAATTTCATAATTGACCCTAATAATTATTATGAGGCTTTAATAGTTATAGTAAGTGAATAATAATGCTGGAAGTCGCTTTTCGGATGAAAAGTGTAGATACCGGTTCTGCTACCCGGTATAAATGTGTACCGGTGAAGTATCCCGAAAAATTATAATAAGTGCATGAATATTCCTAGAATATTATATAGGACTATTAAAACGAGTTTCATGTCAAAATAATGAGAACTGGTGCGAGAACTGATATTGACTATGGAAAAGTGCGTACCGGAAAGGTGCTGCGAAAAATAAATTAAAAATATGAAAAATCTTAGAAAAATGAGTAGGTTCAGAATCTCAAGTTTGGAATTAGAATGATAAGCGTAGCTATAATTGTTAATACTGTACGATTAATTAGTGGACTTATAAATACTAAGAGGGCACAATGCCCTAGGTCAGAATTAAAACACTCCCACATAGAGTTGCTGGTGCTGTTTGGAGCTGCCACCCTTCATTACACTATTCCATTGCTTCCTCATCTTGAAACCAACCAAGTCTTAGCCTTTTCTTTTGATTCTTCCTCTTCCATCTTGGGTGCACTTGAGAGTATACATTGTGAGGGAGAAAGACACCTTCTTGCTGAGTGTAGCTTCTGATTTGTGTTGTTTGGGGTTGAGTTTGTGAACTACCTTGGTGGGAGCTTTGTTCATGTCTTTTCTGGTGCCAAGAAGTGATCTTTTGGCTTAAAGGACCAAGCTTGGTGGTCAGATTCGTGTCTCTTGTCCATTTACACCAAAAGATAAAAAATACAATAAAAAAGAAGATTAATTTGTTATTAATTGAAATGGAGTCAGCTGAGCCGTGACGACTTGTTAACCCCCCTTATTCTATATTAATTAATTTTAGCCGTGACTATTTGGTGATTCAAAATTCACTCAAATTTATCTTAAAATTTACGATAATGAAAATAATAACGTGAAATTTATTTTAAAAGGATTAGCTGAGTTGAGACAACTTGTTAATCCTACAATTATCATTTTGAATTATTTTAGTTGCGACAACTTGATAGTCCGAAACCATTAAATCGAAAAATTTCAAATGATTTTCTTTAAAAAAATTTTCAAAATTAAAATCAATCAACACACAAATATTTATTAAAGAACGACGTAGCTTTGAATTTCTCACTGCATCGGAGGATGCGTCGGAGCGGAACTCTTTCCGTCAAGCTAAAATAAATTTTAATAAATTATTTCTCTTTTTCTTAAATAATCTTACTTATGTTTTAAAGGGCAAAATAAATATTATTAAAAGCTATTAATAATTCCCATAATTAATTTAAGGTAATCGTTTTCAAACGGATGTGTCAATGGTGCAGTGGGATTAAGTTTCTACCCTTTGTTGCGCATAATTAGACTCCCGAACCTTTGATCTATAATTTTAAAAACCAGTTTGCAATAAAAGGTTTCCCAATTTTTCCAAAGTAAATAAAATTGCTGGCGACTCCATTATTTTAATTTTTTAATTTTGGGTCAATACAGATGGCGACTCCACATGGAAATTGTTAGAGAGTCAAGCCTATTTTAATTATTTGTACAAATTCGTAATAGCTTTCGCATTACTCCCTTTTCATTTATTATTTTATTTTAATCGTGTTTTTTATGTATTGTTAAATTTGACATTTGTGTGAAAGATCTGATGATTGGGTTCAACTTTAGAAAAGATGACTTTGGTATTATTGTACGCTTGTTCTTCAATTGTTTTGCAGATTGGGTAGTTTTAGGTTTATGTGAAGGTTTGTATACTCCTTCCACACACAACACCTACACATTGATCACAAACTATGAGTGGGGCCCTATACCTGGATCTGAGTGAAACATAAGATAGGCTAGAGGTTGTGTAATGGTAGCCGCTTTGGATGTATCCTGTTTGGTTATTGCAAAAACCTCATCTAGACTGTGACTCTTTCATTATGCACAACACCTGTTAGTTCAAATATCGTTGTGGTCAACACTTTGAAGTGAGATCTTAGCTCTAAAGACCAAAATTGTTAGGGTTGTATAACTACCCAACGAGAGTTTTCACTTGATAGAATAACCTGTTGATTTGTAGAACTAAAGTCATCCAATTTAGGATTAACCATTTTAGGACACAAAGGGTTGTAGAACTACCCAACGAGCGTATTTCCTTCTCACACTTTACTTCCATTCTTGCATCGTTTAGCATTTTTAGCATCTCACATTGTCTATCTTGAACCCTTCCAGGGAACTTTGTTAGAGAAACGTTGAGTTCCAGAGTTTGATTGTGAGTATCATTGATGGAAAATAGTATGGGATCACATCACGGCGCGGTGACACCGCCCACATTGAGAAAGACTTTGCACCTGAAAGCAAAGAAGCCTGATACTGAAAGTTTGAAGGTTTTGGATTGAATGTTAAAGAAAACATAACATCTTACTCTAGCTAGAAAATATGGGAAATTCTAGAACTATTAGAAGCTGATGTGCAAGTAGATGCAATCATTGTAGTTGCTTAGTTTTATGACCCACCTCTGAGATGCTTCACTTTCCAAGATTTCCAATTGGCACCCACTTTGGAAGAACTCAAGAAAACTTTTGGCTTATTATTGGAAGATTTTGAGAAACTGTACCGCTTCTTGGGGCACTACCCTTCTATGCATACTATTGCTAACGTCTTAAAAGTTCACGTGAAAGAATTGTAGGAAAGAAAACAAAATAGAAATGTGACCGATGGATTTTCAAGAAAGTACCTGGAGGAGCACCTTCGTCACTTAGGTGAAATTGAAGACTGAGAGGCTTTCATTGATGTGCTAGCTCTCACCATTTATGGTATTCTCACGTTCCCGAATGTTGGTGAGTTTGTGAACTTCGTAGCTATAAATGTCTTCTTTGCTAGCAAGTTTAGAGGTGAAAATCATGTTCCTTCCATTCTTGTTGATGTCTACTATACTCTAAACTTCTATTATGAGAAGAAGGGCAAAAGAATTTTGTGTTGTTTACCAATGTTATTCATATGGCTCACCACCAATGTCTTCAAAAAAGGATACGAGATCTTATACCCTATCACTGAGTTTCAAAGATGTCAGTTAAAGGCCAAGAGTGGTCGTGAATGGGCACAAATTTTAGCACAGTTGGATGAAAAAAGTGCCCGATGGTATCCTCGATGGGCTAAAAGAGAAACTTTGATCTACCAATGTGGTGATTTCCCTAATGTGCCTCTTATGGGTACCCGAGGGTGTATCAATTACAACACATCCTTGTCACAACGATAGCTCGATTATCCTATGAGAAAAGCTCCCAAGGAAGATATTATAGCTCCATTCATTCTTTATGATATGAGCTCTGCACGTAACGAGTTGCTTAAAAGATTTCGAGATGCCTGGGATAAGTTCATTCGAAAAGGGAAAGAGTTTAGGATTAAAAGTTGTGGAGTCCAAGATATCTATCAGCAGTGGGTTAGGAGTCGAGCACGAGAAGTAAAGCTACCATTCCAAGCTCTGACATTCACCACAAATGTTGAATCATCAATGTCTGCCTCCCACGACAGTGAATAGATAAGATAAATACAAGAAAAACTGATGAGGGTTGAAGAAGAGAGGAAGAAGATAGAAAAAGAGCTTAAGGGAGCTCGACAAAAGTGCGAGGCCCTGGAGCAAGAAAATAAGAGGAAGAATCATACCCTCGAGAAAGCTGACAAAAAAGCCAAAACTGGGGAAAATTATATGCTAAAAACTAAGGGGTGCCTTCATGCGGCAAACAAGGAGTTAAGCCTCCGAAGACAAGAAAGAGATGAGGCTATTGCTAAAAGTAGAGCTGTCAAAATGGGCCAGGGCCCGCGGGCCAGCCCCTAAACCCCATTTTCCAGCCCCATTTTTTTTCAGCCCACATTTAATAGGGTCATTTTTGACCCTAGCCCCACTAACCCTCATTTCTTTTGGGTTAACCCAACAGCCCTATGGGCCAGCCCCATGCTTTTTTTCTAAACCCTAAATCCCAATTTCTCTGATTTTCTTCTTTAGAGCGTTCCAATTTTTTTACTTCTTCAGCGCCGCAACCAATCAGAATGAGGATGAGCGTTCCAATTCTCAAGCTTCTGCTTGAGAACCCCTTTGGGGAAGATGGGTCTTTCTCCTCCGAAGAACTCGTGGCCAGTGTACTGAGATCTTTCACAGAGGCTCTTTCCATCATAACTTCTTCCTCAGAACCCGGTGGTGATGGTGAGGTAGCTCATCAGAATCTGCTGAATTCCGGTGAAAATGGGTCTCCATTAACGTCTGCAGATTCCGGTGAGAGTAGGAAGAGATCCTCGCCGGCCAGAAAGGTTGGGAGAGGTTGCTACCAAAGAAGGTTATCTTTTATTTATTCTCTTTCTGATGAGTCTACGATTTTACTTCAGTTACTTATTTTTAGTTCACTTCCTCACCAAAATAAAGCCTTGTTTTGTCGGCGATTAGGGTTAGTGAGATGATACATGAGGCTGTTAAAATATAGATTTGCTGTTAAAATATATTTGATTTTTGGCCCGCGGGCTGGCCCTAACCCGTGGGGCTATATGATTTTTTGGCCCATGCGGGCTTTTTGGCCCTGCGGGCCTTTTGGCCCCGGCCCGCGCGGGCTAGGGCCTAACGGGCCGGGCTGGCCCGTTTTGACGGCTCTAGCTAAAAGCACACAACTTGAAGAGTTACTCGTAAATTCTAATCCTGCACACAAAGATTCAAAGAGGCAAATGGCATAAACGAGGCAGTTAATGGAGATGAGAGTTGCAGAATATGAATACAAGCTGAAAAAAGAAAAACAATGTATAGAGGAAGTGATCGCGATGTACCAAGATGCAATTCAGAGGGAGCAAGAAGAAGTACAAAGGCTAACTGATTAAGAAGAGAGTGAGTGAGTGGTTATGACCTTTGACCATGATAAATATCTATGAGAGTAAAAGACCCATTTTGCCCCTCTTGTCCCACTTCTCACTCACTTACTCATTTATACCACATTGAAAGCAAAAATGGCATAAGGAAAATATGATTTTAGATCTCGCATAAAGTTTGATGACTACATCCCGGTTGAATACTTCAAGATCTTTCATCCTAAAAGAGGCATATGAAGCAAAGGGTCATTATGGTAAATGAAACCTCTTCACGTTGAAGGATTCAATTTTTTTGTTAAGAAACCTTATGGGTGACCATCCTAACGGCTACATCTTGGCCCATGCACTGGATCACTCTATTTGTTGTTACATTGAGAAGTTGAATAATATATATTACCAGCTGGATAGAGTATTATCCTATAAAGCTTTAACACCAATATGTTACTCAGAATTCTTTTAATTATTATTACTCTTTTCCTAATGCTTGAATCAATGCATGATTATCATTGTCGCGAGATTGTATATCACATAATTTGCAGGATGGACTCATCAAAGAAAATTATTCAAGGCATTTCTAGAAAGATATGATTGGCTAATTCAAGATGAGGATTGCCTAAATAAATAGACACGTGAAGACATCCTGTAAAGACATTCAAGCTTAAGTTTTCCTATAAAAGAAGTCTAAATAAAGACATCCTAGAAGAAAAAGCATCATGTGAAAATAATCAAGTATAAGTTTTGCTATAAAGAAAGTTTAAATAAAGGCATCTTAGAAGAAAAAATATCCCGCGAAGACTATCAAGTTTAAGTTTTCCTATAAAGGAAGCATAAATAAAGGCATCCTATAAAGGAAAACATCACGTGAAGAATTTTTGGAAGTTTCCTATAAGAGTAGCCTAATGTAAAAGGCAACTTAGAAGGGAAAACATCCATTTGAAGAATTTTCCAAAGTTTTCCTATAAGAGTTGCCTAATGTAAAAAGGCAAATCAGAAAGGAAAACATTCAGTTGGAGAATTTTGTGTAGTTTTCCTATAAGAGTGGCTTAATGTAAAGGCTACTCAAAAAGGAAAATATCCAGTTGAAGAATTTTCAAAGTTTTCATATGAGAGTAGCCTAATAAAAAGACAACTCAAAAGGGAAAACTTCGAGCAAAAAATCAAAAGTCAAGAAAACATTTCACAAGACATGTTTATCTCAGTAGGCGAAATTGTTGATTATTCATGGAATGCCAAAGAAACATAGAAATATCAAAGCATCATCAAATAAGAAAGCACAACAGAAAGAAGAGATCATTCTAAGAGCCTAACTCTTACATCTCAACACTCCAATAATAAGAACCTAACTCTTACATCTCGACACTCTAACATGTGAAGCATGGAGCAGGGGGACAACTGATCTGGACCTATACTAAGCAGGACAAAGGGTCTACCCATTCTACAGCCCAAGAGGCCTAAAGAATAAGGCTTAAGGACGAAACATATTCATCCAGCATACACATAATCTCACAGGCATACAACCGGATTGACAACAACTCAGAGCTCCTAAACCTCCTCAACAGCCAATGACTGAAAGATAGACATGTGGTTCCAACTAGGCCTAAGAGACATAGCTCACAAATAGGCATCTGCAAACTTGATAGGCTGGAGAAGCCACTTGAGTCCACCAATAAAATTAAATGTTGTTGAAAGAAAGGGCCTTGAAGGCCGTAGGCATGTGAGGATGAAAAACAAAATTTTTCAAAGCAGAAACACACATACCAATCAAGATACATACTCTAGGACAGAGAGATACCTTGCTTGTAATTGAAACTCAAAGATGATCAAGGTGAGGCTTGATGATTCAAGCCTTTTAATGTTGATCCTGTAGGTGTATCATCAGAAATGCGGAAACGCATCGTACCGAAGCGATGAGGAATGAAGATCACCGCTTTGATTACCTGAGATGTAGAAGCGAGCGTGACAATTCCTCACTTTCAGATCTCCTTCTCTAGCCTCTCAATCTGCAGCAACGCACCATGAATAGTCGCAAAATCCGCTCTACGGTTGATCTTCCAGGCTATGACTCAAGGGGATCAGGGAGTCGTGTGGGCAACCGTTCAGATGATGAACGTTGCCTCTTTGTGTTTCTGATTTCTGTAACCCTAGGAGGCACAAGTGGAGGAAATGTTCCATATATACCCTGCCCAATCCAACTAACCCTAAGCTTCATGGGTTAATTGGTCTTTGGGCTCACTCACTAAAGCCATTGGGCTTAGTGAAAAGAGCATACCAACAATCTCCTACTTGCTCTTTTGGACACAAACTTGAGTTCATAAACCCAAGACTATGTAGCCCATAAGCCATCATCATCTAATTATACAACTCATCCCTTGTCTCAAGCTAGCCTGGGGATCTACCATTTGTCACTCATCAAGGCTCCTGATAATCTTTGAAGGATTATCTAATTCGGCGCTACTCCACTAAAAGCCCGAACGTGAACTCCAAGATTAATGACATTTATAACATGAATATGCATCGCCCCTTTGTAGAATGTCAATAATTGATTGATGAGTTTTCTGTTACTCAATCAATTATTTATTCCATTGACTGTGATAGTTTCTCTAATGGATTATATGCACTGACCAGAGTCTTGAATATCCAAGTACCGAAACATATCAAGGGGACATATCCTACGAATTTCATGTTGTTTATCTCATAAATACTGATAGTCAAATAATCTCACTCCCAAAATACCGAGTTATTGGCCGTCAATAGATCGAACCTCACCCGTTGGTAAATCAAAGAATGAAAACTATTTGACTACCTATTTATAATAAACTCAGGATTAAGAGCAATTACATAACTATAGTTAACTGGAGATTTGATACCTTATGACAGAAAAACAACCTTAATCAAATCTCACCTTGATCCTTTCAATGTGAATGTTAATTCACACCAATATTTTACAATGATTCGGATAAAACCATTTCATAAAATATTGCAGCCTAAATAAAGTGCCCAACTTTATTTAACGACTGTGACTCCATTCATCAATTGTGAGAACCTATGATCATGTCCTCCATGAACGTATCCATATGATCATATACTCCACAATTTGATCCGGACCTTGATGTTTGTAAATAGTGCGTAAAATAAATAAATAAAACCTTATTTATGAAATTAAGAAAATGATTATATTATTTCATTGTCTAACTCCAAGAGCACAATGAAACCAATATCTCCCACTTGCTTAATGCAAGTCTGGGACCCTCCTAAGACCCAAAAAGTAACATGCCTCTTGAACACAAGTTCAGGCAAACTCTTAGTAACTGGGTCTACAAGATCCACCTCTAATGCTATCTGAGTTTAGTGAAAAGCTCATAGCTCAAGGTTGATTTCTTGAGTCAATATCCACTTGAAATAACTGAATATGTTAAAACTCAGTTTTTCAAGACTCCCACTAGAATATACTAGCACATAATCTCTCGTTCTCCAAAGATACTCGAGTACATGCTTAACAATAATCTAAGTGTTCTTCTACATCCAGAATGGTACCATCTCACTACTCTCACTACGTGACAGATGTCTGGTTTAATGCTCAACATGATATGCATGAGACTACCTTTGCCAAAACATAAGATATCCTGCCCATGCATTCTTCCTTTTCAGAAGTCTTTGGTTACTCCTTAAGAACTTGAATTCCACATCTGAGAATTATCATTCTTCTCTTAGAATTCTCATGTTGAATTTTGGCAAGAGTTTTGTCAATTTAAGTAGCCCGAGGTGATGCCAACAACTTATTCTTCCGGTCTCATAAGAGTTTTATACCAAGAATATAATTGTCTTCCCCAATACTTTCATACCAAAACACCAACTTAGCCAACTCTTTATACTTGATATTACCTCCACGTTGTTTCCAATAAGGAGCATATCATCTACATAAAGTACCAGAAAATCTACTGTCTTCCGTTGGATCCTTTACATACAAATACACATCATTCATCAAGTTTCTCTCAAAATCAAAATTTTGATAACCTGATCAAAAATGATGTTCCAAGACCTGGATGCTTGCTTAAGTCTATGAAATAGACTTTCACAACTTGTATACCGTGTGTTCCTACCCATTTGCTATAAATCTTTTTGGTTGTTGTATTTAGATATCCTGACATCCAACTCCCAAAAATGAAATCTCATAATTGAGAGTTATAGCAGCAACTAAGAGAATCTGGATAGACTCAAGTATGGCGTCTGGCAAAAATTGCCTCCAAGCTAGCTTTGAAAGTTTTCACCTTCCTGTCCATCCTCTCTTTGCCTTTTATGTCCACATGCACCTAGTGGGTTTTACCATTTTTGGTGCCTTTACTAGGGACCGAACGGAGTTGAAAGACAAGTATTTCATCTCATTGTTCGTAGCTTGAGCAACACTTGATCAACAACATCTTCTAGTGCATTATCGTAACTAGTAGGATCAATGTCACTCAGCAAGAGACAACTTGAGAGTTAACAATGTTCTCTCCCACTACGAATGTACTGCACTAGACCTTGTGTATTTACAAGTAGATCCAAGATTGGGTCAAAAGGTGGATCTTCAATTTCTTAAGGATCCATTTATTTTTGATATTGTTCTTCCACATGTGACACTAATATTTCTACTAGTTTCACTTATATATTATCATGTTGAATTTCCAATTATGGTTCCCTTGTTTGTTCACCTAGAGTTATATCTTTTCCCTCTTGAACAATAAAGGGAACAGTGGATGAAGCTTCTAGAGATTCTGGAAATTCTTGATCTGAGATAAATCTCATCAAGAATAACCTTACTTAAGAGCTTATGATTTCTCATCTAGTCCTCCTTTAAGAAAATCACGTGAGTGCTGACTTATATTATCTTGTCCTTAAGACTAAATAAGAAATCATCCCTTGTTCTCTTAAGGTAGCCAAAAGATATGAACTCTTCGATACAAGATTCCGTCTTATTTGACTGTTGTTGTAGGACGTGTGCCGTAGCACCCTAAATCCGAATATGGTTTGACCTGGGCTTGCACCCTTTTCCATAATTCTTAAGGTGTCTTTACAACAAACATTGACGGAACCAAGTTAAGAAGATACATTTCCTTCTCCTAGGCATCTCCCTTAAACAAAATTGGCAAAGATGAATACCTGAATATGATCTCCACCAAGTCTAGAAATGTTTGATTTTTGCATACTGCAATTTCATTCAACTAATGCATTCCTAGAGTTGACAGTTATAAAACTATCCCCTCTTAAATCAGGTAAGACCTGAACTTACCAGACAGGTAGCCAAACACTTTAGTAGACTAAAGTGTTTTGATTTGAACTCCTAAATGCTTTTCTGCCTCAAACTTAAAACTCTTGAAATTTTCCAAAAGCTTTAGACTTATGGCGCACTAGGTTCATCTGTCCAAATCCAGAGCAAACATTCATATAATGAAGTACTCATCACCTCTTCTGGTCTGAATGCTAATTGGTCCACATACATTAGTATGAACCAGTTTCAGTTGAATAGTTGCGCAAATCTTTTTGGCTCTTGTAGGATTGCTTGGCCATTTTACCTTCCAAATAGGACTAACAAGTAGCTGTTAGTTAAAAGATTCTTGAACTTGCAGTCCCTCTTTTAACTAAAACGTGTTTCCTACTTGAGATAATGTGACTCAATCACAAAGGCCAAAGTTATGTTTCATTTGAAACTTTTATTTCTTTGGTGAAAATCCTTGTTCATCATCCTTTCCATTCAACACAAAAAATTTAATAGGGTATATAACTCAAGGTAATAAAGAATATTTAAACAATACCAGAATAAACAAGACGAAGATGAACTTCAACATGTAACTGAGGAATCAATTGCATTGTTAAACCAAGTTTTAATCAAAACAACTAACAATAATTGAATTCCTCTTAAAATCTGGGACAAATAAACAGTCACCCAAAACCATAGTCTTATAAATAACTTGTTCTACTGCAAAAGCATACACAAGTTCCCATTTTTAAGCTTAAAATATCTATGTCCATTGTTGACAGGTATGCCATGTTTGAACTACTGCAAAGAGTAACAAACATAATCAGTGATTCCTGAATCAATAATTCAGTCACTAATCAGGCCTTGATAAGCCCATGTCTGGTTCTTTTCATCACCCCTGGGCAATTTCTCTTTCAGTGTCCCTTCAGTCTGCACTTGAAGAACTTGCCTTGCGGCTTCTGCATAGCAACTGGTTTGACAACTGATAACCAAGTTGTTTTGTTCTTGTTACCACCCTTGGGTTTCCCTTTGGATTTAACAAGACTCTTAGCAAAACTTGCACCGACTGCATTCTGTCTAGCAGAGCTGCTAGACGCAGCAAACATGTCATTAAGAGTCTGAAGCATTTCTACTCCACTCTTAATCATGTACACTTGCTTCTGCAAGTATTTGGAAAGACTGACAATAATATAGCAACGAACTACCATATCTGCCATTTCCTAATCTGAGAAATGCATCTTAGTTTCCTAAGACGCATCCTCTGCAGGTTGCTATGGCCCTTGCATTGTCAGGACTAATTTTAGCTTCCATGTTTTAGAATAATATCAAAAATTTGCTTTTCACTTATTCATAGTTGGTACCATCTAGAGGTTTTTGACTCAAAATCATTTCTAAGATATTTTTTGAAAAACATTTAAAGCACACAATTACAAACAAATAATGCAATAAACAAATGAAGTGCAAGTAGATTCTCATAACTACTCTTGTTTATTGTTAACAATCCTTTTAGTTTATCTTTACAAGACTTACGATGGGCAAGTCACTTGTAAAAACCAAAATTGTTATTTGGGCCTTCAGTGCCATTGCCAGAGCCTCGATGGGAGGGTTAGCAATTTTACCAAAGTTGAATGTAATTAACCATTATTTAATTTCAAAATTATCCTTAGTGTCTAAGCATTGCCGACGATGGGCCGTACAATACTTTACTAAAATTTTGAAATTATTAAGATTTAATCTAGTAAAATCTGATTATCCTTATCCGATGGGGCTTCAACGATAACCATTTCACTAATAAACCCACTAATGGAGCCCGCAGGTTTTAAAATTAATTAATTTTTAAAACCTTCACCCATTCAACATTTTTGTTTGAGAGTTTTCATAAGCCCTATCGAATTCATTTAATTTCAAAATTATCTTTAATAACTTAGTATTATCGATGATGAGCCGTACAATACTTTATTAAAATTTTAAAATTATTAAGGCCCAATAAAATCCAATCATGCTTATCCGATGGGGCCTCACATGATTATTTTATTGAAAGGCCCACAATGCGCCTGGAGGTTAAATTAATTTCCTAATTTAAATCTCCTCCCATAATTATTTAGGTCCAATCTAATAAAATCCAATCAATAAAATCATCATACTTATCCGATGAGGCTTCACATGATTATTTTATTAATGGTTCTATATTGCGCTTGAAGGTTAAATTAATTTCTTAATTTAAATCTCCTTCCATTCAACATAAGCATTATTTTCCAATTTCCAAGAATTATTTAATTTAGAGTATCCTTTGTTTGATTTCAAAAACTATGTAAGCAAGAGCACCGATGAACGTGCATCACTTAGCTTATCTGAATTTTGAATTCATTAAGGTCCTAAAATCCGGTCATGATAAGCATCGTGTGCTTCTCACAATCATGATACATGATTATGGTATGCAGCGTGTGCTTAACACATGACCGTTTTAGTAGACCCGAAAATTACTCGTAAAATAAAAGAATTCTCTTAGGAAATTTTCTTACTCAATTGTTTTGATTTTAAACTCCAAAAATAATCAATTTGATTATTCTAGATTTTACCAAAATCAAATAATAATTAAAATGCGAAATCAAAATAACCATTAATCTAGATTTTGTTTCTAAAATCATAATAATCATAATTTTATTTTACCGGTATATTTAAAATCAAAAGCAACGCGCATAAACTATAATACTAGTCGGTAATGACATAATAGTAAATATGCACGTATGACATGAAATCATGCAACAATATGGCACCTTTCTATCCTATATGACATGTTATCGCAAATATCATGTTAATCGCACATATAATTAATACCATTCAATAAAAGCATTAAATAATAAATTCTAATTACTTTAATCCATGGCCTTCCTATTTTAACAAAAATAAAAATAAAAAATAAAAATTACAACTTTGGAATTCAACTTTCGTCTAGCCCATAGTATCTGTCTCAAGCCCCTTTAGGGTTTTGCATGGGCCCAAAAGCCCAAAGACCCAATCCTTTGGCGAGAAACCCTAGGACGCGAAAGAGGAACCCTAGCCGTCAGGTCTGCCGCGTCGTCATTCGAAGTCAAATCAGGCCCAAACTCTAGGGGAAAGGACCGCCACATAGAGACGAGTGCACTGCCACCAGAACCGCCCAAAAAGGTTGGCCGGACCGCTCCCTCACTCTCCTATTCTTTGCCGGAGAGTGGCGGCCACTCTCAGACAATTGTGGTGGCGCGTGGAGGAGCGTGCAGGCTCCGATGGCGGCGATCCACCCACCGTTACGTTAGTCTTTCTGTCCTCTTTCAAAAAATATATAGATCGCCCTATTCTGAGATCGGGAAGTCCTCGAAAAGTCTCAGACAGAACATTGCTGACTGTGCATCTTCCTCGCGGTTTCTCAATCTTGAATTTTTACAAAATATTGAAAAATACACAAATTCCGAAAAATTAAAAAAACAGCAAGGAGGAAACATAATCATATGGGATTAGCCTCCTTGTTACAAATCAGAGATAGGCAGAAACCCTAACCATAAATTAAAGCTTTTTACCGATTAAAATCTAAACTTTTATGAAAATGAATTATAAAATCACGCAGATTCATACCATAATCCTAGAACCCTAGGTGCCATATTTCAAGAAGCAAAACTAATTACATGATCAGTGAAACTAGATTCACATACCAATGTACAGCCAAGGCTCGTGATACCAATTGTAGGAACTATTGGATTTATGCGGAAGCGATTTAGGACCTAGTACATTGGTATGCTTACCGAATCACTCCGTTTCACGATTACCTCTTGGTGCGCAGATCTCGTGTAGAATTTCCCTTATGTGATTCCTCTTCACCAACTGCTCACCTCTAGCGCCGCAGAATGAACAAATCCCTATGCTGGACTGTGGCAGATCTTCCAGACTATGACTCAAGGGGATTAGGGAGTTGTGTGGGCAACCGTTCAGATGATGAACATTGCCTCTCTGTTTCTGATTTCTGAAACCCTAGGAGGCACAAGTGGAGAATATGATATATATACCTGCCCAATCCAACTAACCCTAATCTTCATGGGTTAGACTTGGTCTTTGGGCTCTCACTAAAGCCATTGGGCTTAGTGCAAAGGAGCATACATACCCAACAGATTATTCCTAATCTTGTAATCTTAAATTAATGAAATCATAAACTCAAATCTCCCAATTCAAGTTCATGCAAGAATTGTTAAGCCCATTCTCATGGAACTTAAACCAAGAAAACTTCACTAATCAAACATCAAGAACATGCACAGCAGTTTGAATCGATTAATGAGTATTTGTCACTTCATCAGAATTCAAGAAAATGAAATTAGCAATGCTTGTTGAAGATTAAAGCAAAAATGAAACTCAACGTAATAAAAACCATATTTTTCATTCACAAAGATCAGAAACGGTAAAGAGTTAAAGGTAACAGACCAATTTGGCTTTTCAATTTCATGTTGCTAAAACTAAGAACTAAAGCACGATGCTATAAATCCCAAAAGCATGCATGCAGAAATCCGTTCTTCTTGATCTTCAAGAATGAAGTACTTTGTGCATGTATCT
>JAVKPL010013163.1:0-70022 GCA_032173675.1 Gastrolobium villosum | reverse complement strand
GGATATGGGTTTAAAAACGAACATTCGCAACCAACTAGATATGGGTATACAAACGGAAGGAGAAATCTTAACCAACTGGATATGGGTTTAAAGACAAAATAAACATTCAGAACCGACTGGATATGGGTTTAAAAATGAACATTCGCAACCAACTAGATATGGGTATACAAACGGAAGGAGAAATCTTAACCAACTGGATATGGGTTTAAAGACAAAATAAACATTTAAATGTAAACATTGAACCGACTGGATATGGGTTTAAAAACGAACATTTGCAACCAACTAGATATGGGTATACAAACGGAAGGAGAAATCTTAACCAACTGGATATGGGTTTAAAGACAAAATAAACATTCGGAACCGACTAGATATGGGTTTAAAAACGAACATTTGCAACCAACTGGATATGGGTATACAAACGGAAGGAGAAATCTTAACCAACTGGATATGGGTTTAAAGACAAAATAAACATTCGGAACCGACTAGATATGGGTTTAAAAAACGAACATTTGCAACCAAAGGATATGGGTATACAAACGGAAAGAGAAATCTTAACCAACTGGATATGGGTTCCCCACACGGACAATAAATATAAATTGTGTGGCATTTGACCGGAAAATTCAATCGTGATGAGCCTTTGAGCTTTAAATAGATGACAGAAGTTTAGAATGTAAGACTTATAAGCTCGAAAGTTAAATTGCAATGAGCCTTTGAGCTCAAAAATAAATGACACGAATTTAAAATGCGAGGCCTCTGAGCCCGGGGATTTAAAAGTTGCAAAAAAAATAAAATAAAAAAAAAAAAAAAAAAAAATCACAATGATCAAGAAATTATGAGGGGAAAATTTAGAGACCTTCCATTTTTGAAGATCCAAACCGACGACCACTTGAAAAGTTAGAAACCAATCAAACCCTGCATTCGCCAGATTTTAGACCTAGTGACTTGCATATGAATCTGTCTTTACTTTTTACTTCCTTGTCTAAACTGTGGCGGTTCATTCCCAATGTCATGATTATGCCATCCCATCATGATCCTTGTTCAAGACTACCGAGTCTTATGGTCAAACCTAATATTTGACGAGTTGCTATGAGCGTTGTTTAACCACATTATTAAACTCAAGTTATGTTGAAAATTATTTGGACAAGCGGAGTCAATCTATTGATATGAAAGTTGATTGTACATGAAATTTTTGTGAGAAGTGATACTAAGGCCAAAAAGAGAGGAAAGAAACAATGGAACTTTAGAGATCTCATGAAAAATTTGCCCCAGTTTCAGTTCCTTGTCATTCATTCAATTGATTCTCTTTGACTTTTTGATTGCATCACCGGTGTCATCATGGCCTCTTCCACAACATGATCCTCTTATGCATCTTTCGCCACAAAATTTTGCCCCAAATATCTTAGACCGCCCTTTCGGCTTTTCTATCTAACGACTTTTTTTTTTTTTTTAGTATTAGGCATAGAATCTTTTGACAGCATCAGTATTTATTGGTCTTCGTAACTCCTTCCCTTCCATATCTTGTAGAATTAACGCTCCCCCAGAAAATGCATGTTTGACCACATAAGGGCCTTCATAATTTGGAGCCCATTTTCCTCTAGCATCTTCTTGATTGGGCAAGATTTTCTTTAAGACCAAATCACCCGACTGGAATTCCCTTGGCCGAACTTTCCTGTTAAAGGCTTTAGCCATTCTGCTCTGATACAACTGCCCGTGACAAAGAGCTGTCAATCTTTTCTCTTCAATCATGTTCAGTTGTTCATATCGTGCCTTCACCCACTCAGACTCTTCTAATTCTGCCTCCATCAAAACCCTCAATGAAGGAATTTCGACTTCTATCGGAGAGACAGCCTCCATTCCATACACCAAGGAGAAAGGTGTTGCCCCAGTACTCGTACGTATGTTGGTACGATACGCGTGTAAAGCATAGGGTAACATCTCATGCCAATCTTTATAACTCACAACCATCTTGGCAATGATCTTTTTTATATTCTTATTGGCTGCTTCGACTGCACCATTCATCTGAGGCCTATAAGGCGTTGAGTTGTGATGCTTGACCTTGAAATGTTCACATAGCTTTTGTACTTCTGCGCCATTAAGATTAGGAGCATTATCTGTAATTATTCTTTCTGGAATCCCATATCTGCAAATAATATCCCTCTTCAGAAACTTGACAAACACCTTTTGTGAAATGTTGGCATACGATGAAGCTTCTACCCACTTCGTAAAATAATCTATTGCTACCAGGATGAAGCGATGCCCATTCGAGGCCTTTGGATTGATCAGGCCAATAACGTCTATCCCCCACATTGAGAACGGCCAAGGAGACACCATATTGTGTAATGGAAAAGGTGGTGAATTGATACGGTCTGCATACATTTGACACTTTTGGCACTTTCGAGCATACTCTATGCAATCTGCCTCCATGGTGGACCAATAATATCCACTTCTCGTGATCTTGCGCGTCATCATATGACCATTGGCATGGGTCCCACAAATTCCCTCATGGATCTCAATCATGATTGAGTGAGCTTCACGAGCATTTACGCATCTTAAAAGGGTGCCATCGTGACTTCTCTTGTACAAGACTTCTCCGTTCAAGAAAAAGGCCATTGATAAACGGCGGACGATCTTTTTATGGGCTTCATTTGCCCCAGTTGGGTATTCTCTGTGCTGAATATACTGTTTGATATCAAAATACCAAGGTTTTCCATCGCGCTCGTCCTCCACACTAGCACAGTAGGCTGGTTCATCGCTCATCTCAACTTGGATGGGTTGGACATCACTATGGATATCCAGTTTAGTCATTGCAGCTAGCGTGGCTAGGGCATCTGCAAATCGATTTTTGTCTCTGGTTAAATGTGAGAATTCTATTTCTTCAAATTCTGCAATCAACCGAGTCAGGTACTTTTGATAGGGCATCAACTTTGCATCTTTAGTCTGCCACTCACCATTCACCTGGTAAATGATAAGCGCTGCATCTCCAAATACTTTCAACTGTCTCACTCCTAAATCGATTGCTAGACGCAAACCGCTAGCACAAGCCTCATATTCTGCAATGTTATTGGTGCAGTCAAAGTCCAACTTGATGGCCACCGGATATTGCTTGCCGGCTGGTGAAATGACTACTGCTCCTATGCCATTACCATGCATATTAACTGCTCCATCAAAATACATTTTCCACGCACTTTCCTCAATCTCATCCTCTTCTACTGCTAGTATTTCCCCGCCTGGAATTTCAATTTGCATTGACTGGTCATCTTCGAGGGGATTTTCAGCTAGGTGATCTGCAATCGCGCTCCCCTTGATTGACTTTCGAGTCACGTATTGGATGTCAAATTCTGACAATATCATCTGCCATTTTGAGACTTTTAAAGAAATATGAGGGCTTTCAAATATATACTTCAAGGGATCTATTCGAGATATCAACCAAGTGGTGTAATACAACATGTACTGTCGTAGTCTTTTTGAACTCCACACTAGAGCACAACACGTCTTCTCAATCGCCATGTAACGAACTTCACATTCATTGAACTTCTTGCTAATGTAGTACACAGCTTGCTCTTTCTTACCTGACTCATCATGTTGCCCTAACATTGCTCCCATGGAGGTAGGTAGTACAGTCAAGTACAAAATCAAAGGGCGACCTGGTGTTGGCGGTACCAGGATAGGGGGGTTCAATAAGTAAGCCTTTATTCTGTCGAACGCCTTCTGACAATCTTCGTCCCACTTCCCCGGTTGGTTTTTCCTCAATAGCTTAAAGATAGGCTCACAAGTGCTAGTTAAGTTTGCAATGAATCTAGCAATATAATTGAGTCGTCCCAAGAAGCTTCTCACGTCTCGCTCTGATTTGGGAGCAGGCATATCTCGTATTGCTTTTGCTTTTTCCGGATCCACACGTATTCCTTCTCTACTAACAATGAATCCGAGTAATTTTCCCGAGGATGCGCCAAAAACACATTTGCTAGGGTTCAATCTCAACTTGTACTTCCGGAGTCGTTCGAACAACTTTTGCAGGACTGTCACGTGACCTTCCCCTTCTTTTGACTTAGCAACTATGTCATCCACATACACTTCAATCTCCTTGTGCATCATATCGTGGAATAATGCAACCATAGCGCGCTGATAAGTAGCCCCTGCATTCTTTAGTCCAAATGACATCACTCTGTAACGAAATGTCCCCCAAGGAGTAATAAAGGCGGTTTTTTCTTTATCATCGACATCCATGAGGATTTGATTATACCCTGAATATCCATCCATGAATGAGAATGTATGATACTTGGCCGTATTATCAACAAGCACATCAATATGAGGAAGTGGGAAATCATCCTTCGGACAAGCTTTATTTAAATCCCTATAGTCTACACACACCCGGATTTTTCCATCCTTTTTAGGCACAGGCACTACGTTGGCTACCCAATCTGGGTATACTGAAACTTCTATAAACTCCGCCTCCAACAGCTTTGTTACCTCTTCTTTAATTTTCAGGGATATATCTGGACGCATCCTCCTTAACTTCTGCTTTTTTGGTTCAGCATCTGGGTACAAAGGAATTTTGTGTGATGCAATCCTTGGATCTACTCCAGGCATATCTTGGTAAGTCCAAGAAAAAACATCTAGATACTCCTTGAATAATTGAATCATTTCCTCCCGCTCAGGATTATCGACAATTTTCAATTCTTTCTTCTCTTCCTCAGTGCCCATGTTAATCAACTCGAACGCCTCATCATTCAAGTCAAATTTCTTTTCTGAACTTTCCAACAAATTTGAAAGTTCTTCCATTATTTGCTCTTCATCAGACTCAGGGTCCTCTTCATTGATAGTCACAAGAGAATCAATCGCTGATTTTTCAAGGCCCCTTTCATGAGGCACAGTTTCAATGAGATCAAGATTCCTGGAAATTAATTTATGTGGAGTTGGAATACAACAGATATAATGGCACAAAAGTAAGAACACAATGAATAGTGAAAGGATGGGCGAGAGAAGAAAGAAAATAATAATAATAGTAACGCTGGTTGCAAAAAATCTAAAATGAAAGACCAAATTGGATGAAAATTACTGAAAACCCATGCAAATTCATTCACTTAATTAATGTCTCGAGCAACACAACATAAGTTTCAAAATGGCTCAAACAGCTGCTAATACAAATCAACCAGATAATTACTTCATAGCAATCACATCATTAACCGGCTCTGTCTGCCAATTCTTCAACGCTTCATCATTAGTGGACGGACGAATCGTGCTGCATCCTCCTAGGTCTTCGTCATCTAGTGCATTGATATGGAGGCGGCATGGGAGATGGACGACCTCTTCAGGCATGACAATCTCTGCTGGCACCGGGAATGTTTCCCTTAGATGGGGAATCTGTTGCATCTTGCCCTTCTTGCCTCTTTTTCCCACAGACATACCCTCAAATTTCTCCTCAAACGACCCTCCATACCCTAAACCAAATCTATTTGACTTTTCTGGAATCATTACAGGTGACCGGCTACCTTGCAGCCGTGAGCCCAAACCTTTACCCTCTTTATATCCGCTCTTGGCCATAATTCGAGCGATTATCCCGTTCACACCTTGCCCCAGTGATTCATCTTTTTTGCAACTAGATTCGACAACTTCGAAACTATGCAATCCATTCCCTTCTATCAGATCTGTGTTTTCAACATACGGTACTGAGACCGGTTTTGAAACCATGATTTCTTCTTCCCCATGGATGGTGACAATCGATTCATTCTCAATATATTTGACCTTTTGATGCAGGGTAGAAGGCACAGCACCCGCTGCATGGATCCAAGGCCTACCTAGAAGCATGGTATAAGCAGGTTCAATATCCATGACTTGGAACAAAGTCTGGAAATTACTCGGGCCTATCTCTAAGGGTAAAACTATCTCCCCTATAATTCCTCTCTTTGTACCATCAAAAGCTCGCACGATCATCTCTTGAGGGGTTAGATCATTCGTGCTCATTGACAGCTCAGACAAAGTTGACAGTGGTAAGACATTTAGTGCTGATCCTCCATCAATCAAAACCTTGGCTATAATATACCCTTTACATTTCAATGTTATATGCAGAGCTCTCGAGGTCTTCTCCGATGAACAGACAACCTCGTCTATTGAGAACGTGATCATGTTGACATGCTTCACTGGATCTACCATGTTGACCACATTTTCAGGGGTAACATCTGACTTGACATAAGCCTCACTCAGCATACTCATGAGTGCTTTTCGATGAGATTCTGATGAGAGTATTAGTGAGAGAAGTGATATCCTAGCTGGGGTTTTCTTCAATTGTTCCATTACATCATATTCACTTTGCTTCATGATCTTCAGGAGCTCATCTTCCTCTCCTTCACCTTTCATTTCACTGGCAATGATTTCTTCAGCTTCGTCCTCCTTGCTACTTCTTCTCTTTTCTGGTTCTTTAGAGCCATAAAATCTCCCGCTTCTTGTGATTTCTCCAACTTTTATTGCATTCATTGATTCCTCCTCCAAATGAGGGTTGTCAGTATGGGCTCTGGAAGCATTCCCAATTTCTTTAACGCTTGTCTTGTAGTTCCACGGTATTGCGTGAGTATCATTGTAAGGAAAAGGCGTTGGTTTCTTCACCTTCATTACCATCTTTTCAGGCAAAGGATTTTGGTTAAGGGGTGGCACTCGAAGTACGAAGCGCTCCACCACACTAACCTCTTCAGAAAAAGTATCCTTTCGCCTGGCCTGTATGACGCCCAATGTGAGCAAACCTTGGACACGGACTTTGAAATCCCAACAATTTTCAGTATCATGTCCCATGTGCCCGCTGTGGTAGGCACAACTCGACTCTATGTCATACTTTTCGTCATCCTTCATTGAACATCCTGGTACCGTGATATCATAACCAGCTTTCTTCAAACCTTCCCATATAACTGACATGGGTGTACGCAAATTCAAAACCTTCTTGATCACCGTATCCTCTGTTTCCACAGCATTCACTTGATTCCTTCCCCCATGATTCGGGATGGGGTTATTGACAATATTAGGCCCGGTCTCTTCTTGGATGTCGAGCCTACCACAAGCAATAAGTTTCCTTACTGCTGTTTTAAATGCTTCACAATCTTCAATGGAATGCCCAGCAACTCCCATATGATATCTACAAGTAGAATTTGGATTATACCATGCGGGGAATGGAGGTTGCATTGGACGCACGGGACTTTCTGAGATTAAATGTGCATCAAACAGTCGTTGGAACAACTCACCATTAGAAATGGATAGTTTAGGAAAAGGTGGAAGGTTCTGATTTTGGGAGTTTTGATGTGGTTGAGCGTAATTTGGACGATACTGTGGACGTGTGGGATGAGGTGCATAGGACGGACGAGTTGGTGCATACCGTGGTGTCATAGGTATGTTGTTGACTTGGAATTGTGGGGTCGATGCAGTGTTTAAGTTTGGTAGGTTTTGTGGAGACTGAGAGAATGTGGGGGTTTGGTAAGAGGTAAATGGAGTCGGGTTGTATGATAGTATTTGGTGGCTTGGGTTTGGTGTAGGATGTCGAGGAACAAAAGATTGCTGATGCCTGACATGGTTCACTTCAGATTCTCGTTTCTTAGGTTGCAATCCCTTTTTGGGAGGACTACTCTGTCTATATTCCATTGGCAACTTCCCAGCTTTGGCTAAAATTTCAATTCTTTCACCTGCAGCTATGAGATCAGCAAAATCCCGATATGCAGCACCGGCCATTGACCCAACATACGGAGCTCCTAAAGTCCCTAGGAAATATGAACACATCTCGGATAGTGTCAGCGGAGGTTGGACTTGTGCAGCAAGAGCTCTCCATCTTTGGGCATATTGCTTAAAGGTCTCTTTGTTCTCCTTTTGCAGAGCTGCCAATTGTTCTCTAGTTGGGGCAGTATCTAAATTGAATCGATATTGGTTCATGAATGCATCTGCCAAGTCTTTCCAACAACCAATTTTAGAATGATTCATCTGGATGTACCACTCTAATGCAGGACCAGCCAAACTCTCATGGAAGAAACTAACAAGGAAATTCTCATCCTTGGACCATATTGCCATTTTCGTGCAATATGTCTTCAGGTGGATGATTGGGTTTGTACTTCCATCATACTTAGAAAAATCTGGGACCTTGAAATCTTTAGGGATAATCACGCCCGTCGTGGAGCATAATTCCTCCACCCCAAGAGATCCGTAAGCACTAGGACCTTGAATAGCTTTGATCTTCTCTTCCATCTTCTCCATCCACCCATCCTTTAACTTGTCCTTCTGATCAGAGACATGGCCATTCCCAGATTGGGTCCCTGTTGCCTGTCCATTCTGCCCAGCTTGTCCATGTACTTCAGCGTTGGCATCCTCCACTGATTGATATCCTTCACCAATATGTGGTTGCCCGTTTGCATTTCCCATCCCGTTATTCCCTTGGGCATCGCCCATCTGAGTTGTCGAGTGCTGTTGCGCATTCCCTGTGGCCCCATTTGCCCCAAGCATACTGATGGAAACTGCCATAGCTCGTAACAATTCTTCCACTGTATTCATTCTATCTCTTACCTCGTCTACTTCCTGACTTATGTTCCTTCCATCTTGATCGCTTGCTGCCATTTTGGTCCGAGATCTGGTATTATGAACTCGGGTTTGATTGGTATTACCTTTCTTTGGTCGCGCAATGTTTGAATCTTATATGATTTCTGCAAACGAGATTAATAAAACAAATAATTTTATAATGAGTAATAATGTTAATGTTACGAGTTTGTCAGAGAATCGTTGATGCGTGGGAGTTTGGCGTGAGTATCATTGATCGCTTTTGTTAGGACCGTTCCCCGGAACGTCACGTTCGAAAGTACTAGGTCCTATTAAATGTTAGTACAGGATCACAAATAGGTAGCAAACAAAATGTCTTCATTAAGAACCATAGCATAGTACAAGCGTCTCAGAGGGATACATTGCTTTTACATTCGCCTGAAGATAATTTGTTTCATTTTCATAATAAAATTCCTACAATACTCAATGAATTCGTGGATCTCCACAGGAGTAGTGAGGGGGTTCACCAGTGCCTCTGCCATTCCTAACTTATTCGGGATGTCTTTAATTGCATCATTTGCGATTTCAGCCAATTTGGAAAAGCGGGTCATCCAGAACGCCACTTCATGCCTATATGCATCGATGGTTTCATCTTGTCCTCTAATGTAATCAGTTAGCCTTTGTACTTCTTCTTGCTCCCTCCGAATTGAATCTTGGTACATCGCAATCACTTTCTCTGTACATTGTTTTTCTCTTTTTAGTCTGTCTGCATATTCTGCAACTTTCATCTCCATTAGCCGCTTCATCTCTGCCATTTGCCTCTTTGAATCTTTGTGCTCTGTACTACAATTTCTTAGTAGTTCTTCAAGTTGAGTGCTTTTATCAATGGCCTCATCTCTTTCCTGTCTCCGGAGGCTTAACTCCTTGTTCGCTGCACGAAGGCACCCTTTAGTTTTTAGCACATAGTTTTCCTCAGTTTTTGCTCTTTTATCAGCTTCCTCAAGGGTATGATTTTTCCTCTTATTTTCTCGCTCCAAGGCCTCGCACTTTTGTCTGGCTCCCTTAAGCTCTTCTTCTATCTTCTTCTTCTCTTCTTCAACCCTCATCAGTTTTTCTTGTATTTCTCTTACTTCTTCACTATCGTGGGAGGTAGGCATTGATGATTCATCATTTGCAGTGACTGTCAGAGCTTGGAATGGTAGTTTAACATCTTGTGCTCGACCCGTAACCCATTGATGGTAGCTACTTTGGGCTCCACAACTTCTAGTCTTCAACTCTTTACCCTTTCTAATGACATTATTCCAAGCATTTCGAACCCTTTTGAGATCCTCATTATGTGTAGGGCCCATATCATAAAGGACGAATGGAGTTATCATGTCCTCCGTAGGAGCCTCTCTCATAGGATAACCGAGTTGTCGTTGCGCCAAGGATGGGTTGTAATTGATACACCCTCTGGTACCCATGAGAGGCACGTTAGGGAAATCCCCACATTGGTAGATGAAAGTGTCTCTCTCAACCCATCGAGGATACCATCGAATACTCTTTTCATCCAATTGTGCTAAAATTATAGCCCATTCACGGCCACTCTTGACTCCTAATTGATATCTTTGAAACTCAGTGATGGGGTATGAGATCTCGTATCCTCTTTTGAAGAGGTGGGAAGTGAGCCATATGAATAACATTGATAAACAACATAAAATTCTTTTTCCTTTCTTCTCATGACAGAAATTTAGAGTATAGTAGACATCAGCAAGAATGGCCGGAACAGGATTTTCACCTCTAAACTTGCGAGCAAAGAACACATCTATAGCCGCGAAGTCCACAAACTCATCAATATTTGGAAATATGAGAATGCCATAAATGGTGAGAGCTAGCACATCAATGAAAACTTCCCAATCTTCCTTTCTAGCTAAGTGGTGAAGGTGCTCCTCCAGGTACTTTCTCGAAAATCCATCGATCCCATTTCTGTTTTGTTTTCTTCCCTGCAAGTCTTTAACAGGAACTTTGAGAACATCAGCGATAGCATGTGTAGAAGGATAATGCCCCAAGTAGCGATATGGTTTCTCAAAATTTTCCAAAGACAAACCCAAAATCTGCTCGAATTCTTCCAAAGTAGGTGCTAATTGGAAGTCTCGAAATGTGAAACATCTCAGAGGTGAGTCATAAAATTGAGCAATCGCGGTGATCGCATCTACTTGCACATCAACTTCCAATAATTCGAGAATCTCCCCGTATTTTCTAACAAGAGTTAGACGTTGTGTCTTCTTCAGCATTCGACCCAAGACCTTCAAACTTTCTGTATCAGGCTTCTTTACTTTCAGCTGCAAAGTCTTTCTCAACACAGGCGATGTTTCTTTACTGCGATGTGATCCCATGCTACGCTCTATCAATGATACTCACAATCAAACTTTGAACTCAACGTTTCACTAACAAACTTCCCTGGAGGAGTCATGATATACAATGTGGGATGTTGAAAATGCCAAAATGGTGCAAGATACAAAAGAAAATATTTTTGATAACCCTTTTTTAAATTTAAAAAAAAATAAAATAAATAAATAAGAATAAAAATGCATATTCCTAAAATGCTTCGTTATGCAAGATGCATGAATATATGGAAGAGAAGTTTATGGAGCGATGATTTTGAAATAGTGTAATCATGCGAGAATGGAAGTAAAGAGTGAAAAGTAAATACGCTTCTCTTGTGTCTTAGATTGGTCCATTGGATAGTCAAGAGGTCATTTAGTGAACACTTCCATTTGGTGGTTTTATGACTCTAAGTATTCTGGTTACCAGAGTTAAGATCTCATGTCAAAAGAATAGCCAAATAGGATGTACATCCAAAATGACTATAGTTTCGAAAGAGTCACACTCTAGCTGAGATTTTCGCGATAACCAAACAGGATGTACATCCAAAATGGCTACCACTACGCAACCTCTCTCCTATCTTAAGATGCACTCAGACCCGGGTATAGGGCCCCACTCATACGTGTGTGATGAATGTGTAGGTGTTGTGTGTAACCCAATCAGCAAAACAATTGAGAGCAAGCAAATAATAACACAAAAGTTCCATATTCTAAAGTGGAAGCCAATCATCACATCTTTCACACATATATCAAGATATAAGCAACAAGAATAAATAAAAAAAATAAAAAAAATAAAAAAAATTGCAAAATATAAAGAGAAATACAAAATGAAGCAAAATAACAAACTAAAGGGAAGTAAAGCAAATATATAAAAACTACTATGAATTCGCACAATTAGTTAAAAATAGGCTTGCCTCACTAGCTCCCCAGTGAAGTCGCCATCTGTAACGACCCAAAATTTATTAATTAAAACAATGAAGTCGCCACCAATTTTATTTACTTTGGAAAAATTGGAAAACCTTTTATTGCAAACTGGTCTTTAAAATTTTAGATCAAAGGTTCGGGAGTCTAATTATGCGCGGGGAAGGGTGGAAACTTAATCCCACTGCATCCCTGACACATCCGTTTTAAAAACGGTTACCTTAAATTAATCGTGCGAATTGTTAATAGCTTTTAAAGATATTTGTTTTATCCCTTAAAAAATAAATGTGATTAATCAAGAAGAATAAAGACTAAAATATTAAAATTTTATTTTTACTTGACGGAAAGAGTTCCTCTCCGACGTATCCTCCGGTGCAGTGAAGAATTCAAAGCTACGTCGTTCTTTTTGTTTGCGTACTAATTATTTTGATTTAAATTTAGAAGTTTCAGATTACCAAGTTGTCACAACTAAAATAATCTGAAATGATAATTACAGGATTAACAAGCTGTCTCAACTCGGCTAATCCTTTATTATGAAAAATAAGAATTTTATTTTAGCTCGACGGAACGAGTTCCGCTCCGACGTATCCTCCGGTACAGTGAGGAACTCAAAGCTACGTCGTTCTTAAGAAAATATTTGTGTATTGATTGAATTTTATTTTTTAAATTTTTTTTTTTAAGAAAATCATTGGAAAATTCAGGCTTTGATGATTTGTATTGATTTCAATAATTTTTACTTTTATTAGTATAATCTTACAATAAATTTCGAATCACCAAGCCGTCACGGCTAAAATGATTCAAAAGAGTATGAGATTAACAAGTTGTCTCAACTCAGCTAATCCTTTTAAAAATAGATTTGACGTTAATATTTTTATTATAAAATTCACAATAAAATTTGAATCACCAAGTCGTCACGGCTAAAATGATTCAGAAGATTATAGGATTAACAAGCTGTCTCAACTCAGCTAATCCTTTTAAAAATATATTTGACATTATTTTATTTATTTATAAATTTTATAATAAATTTTGAATCGCCAAGCCATCACGGCTAAAATGGTTCAAAATAAAATATGTTGGATTAATACACCGTCACGGTTAAATTATCCTTCTTAACTAATATCATATTAATTTTGAAATTTATATGCATTGAGTAATCTAATCTCAATAAAGTGTTTTTTTTTTTTTGAAAGGAAAACTTGATTTTCATATCCTTATCATTTTTATTATTTTCTATAATAATAATAATAATAAAAAGTTCGATTTCGAATTTATTTATTACAAATTCATTTCAAATAAACTTCACCATATTCATTACGGCAGGTCACGCGAAACATTCGCAATTGGTAACGAGATGGTTGGGCATTGGAATTTTGTTATTTCTCACTTTCATCTTTTAGGTTTTTTATTTTCCTTTTATTTTTCCTTAAAAGAAACCAAATATTCAACTTTCAAAGTCTAATTCTACTTTCCATTTACTTTTACTAACGTAACTAACATCAGGACAAAAAATAAAAACAGGCATAATAGAATATATAACACTAAATAAAAAAAAATAAAATAACGGATGACATAAATGAAAAAGGTGTCATATGTAATCAAAAGAAAATTCCTGAACAAAATATATATCATGTATTTTGAGAAATATTTTTTATGTTCTAGGACCATCAATAATCCGGTGCTCCTTCTCACAACATCAATTTTTTCTTTCCTTTATTATCCCTGCTATTTTTTTCTTTTTTACTTTTACCCTTCCATTTACGGACCACCAAAAGAACGGTGATCCCGGATCACTATAAATAAATGTCATGTACCTTGACTCTGATCGTTTTGATTAACTTTCTTTTCTTTACATTTTTTTATTTTTTTATTTTTTATCTTATATCTTAACATCATGAAGGTATCTATCCTATTCTAGGGAAAAGAAGCTATCGACAGACTATACTGCAAGTATACTAACTTTGCCTACTCTAGTTTACCTTTATATATTAAAAAGAAAACAAAACAAAACAAGTAAATAAATGAGCTAGCTGTAATCGTGACACTAAAGGAAGACAACAGATAGCTATGAGTTTTAGCAACAAAGTTAAAGAAATGCAGAATATTTATAATGATAAACAAGTGATGAGTAGACTCACAAAAAGAAGAAACCCTCTCTTGAAAAAAAACGTGGAACAGCACATAAAAGAAGAAAACCTCAATGGCTTAAAAGACTGAAACCAGTTGCGGTGGTGGTGAAAAAAACCGACGAAACTCCTGGTGCGGCAGTGATGAGGTAGCGAGGAGGCTAGTGGTGATCTTTGGTCGGTGAGGTTGGCAACGTGCTTCAGCAGGTGCAGTCACCGAAGGTGAGGTTTTGGTTCACGGTGGGTTTATGGTGTTTGAGATCTTCTATCTCCTCTTTCCCTCCATTGTTCCTTCTTTCTTCCTTCCCTCCTTTTCTCTATTTTCAGATCCTTGAAGAAAAAAAACTGAGCCCCCTTTATATAAAGAACGACCCCTTTTTTTTTGGATGGCCTTCTTCTCTTTTTTTTTTCTTTGCTAGGAGTATCCCTTTGTATTTTCTGTGCCATGCTCATAAAATTTGTGTTGAAGCCTTTATCTTTTTCTCCCACTTTCTTGTCATGCCTTATTTAGGCTAAATCCCAAATCAAATCCGGACACTTGCTCTTGATGGATAGACAACTCCTGATTCTCTTGTTGTATATGCAGGTAAGGCGTTTGCTTTTCTTCAACAGAGGTGTCTTTGCTTTCCTTGACAGAGGGAACTTGCAGCTATCTTTGTTGGACATGTCTTTTTCAACTTTCCCTTCTTGAGTTTATTACTTTTTCTGGATAAGATAAGGGTGGTGTCTATAAGCTGAATTTAGCAATTTTACGGTTGGGATTTACAGCTTTATCAATGTTGAATTGGACAATTATCACCACTATTGCTCCACTATTATCCGGCACCTTCACTTGCTGAGCTAGTACTTTTATTTGTTTATTTTAAAAAAAAATTTGTCCTGTTTTTTTTTATTTTTGGAAAAATAAAATAATAATAATAATAATAATAATAATAACAGAAAAAATGGTGTTCACAGGTGGGATGACTTGCTAGTTGGGTTGAGAAAACCTTGGAGTTGGCTTTTTTGAGCTTCAAGGTGTGAACTTTGTGGAGAAAGAACCTAACTTGGTTGGTCCATTTTCGTTTCTGCACAAGTCAGAACTTGAGGAGTTGCTTAGTGAACTCCATGAACCATTCTTGCTGAGTTTTGAGCCTTGGGGTAACTTGTCCAACCATGATCATGTGTTTTAATGCTTTAAAGATAGTATCTTGACATGTTAATGAGATAAACAAGTAACCAACGGGTTAGATAACATAAATGGGTTTAAAGATGCATGCTTTAACGTTGAAATGGATTAAAAATGGAACCTTGGAAGGATATCTTCGCGAAATGCGGAAACTGCATTCTGTCGCGAAATATCCGGATATTGATATCCGTATATGGGGTCTTGATATCCGGATATGGATATCCGGATATGCCCCCGACATATATCCGGATATTTTGGGATTTCAATGAACAGTAAGGTACTGTTCATACAGAGGGCTTGTATAGGTTTGTGGACCCTAGATTGATGAAGTAGTACTTCCAGAATTAATTATCTAAGTCAGAACCTAAGTGGTTAAGGGCTTGTGGCTTTGTGTGAAGCCTTAAGACATAAACCGTAAAAGGAAAACGTAGTCTTTGTGTTTATACGTATGAGCTTTGGTTATTGATATGATTGCTGGTCCAAAATAGATTATGATTCTGCTATGTGTTGGACTTGAGCTGTGTGGACTCTTGGCATATGATTGTGAGCTTGCAAGGTAAGCTTTCGTGTCCTCGGCTTTGCCATTGTTTGTTTCCACCATGTCCCATTGGGGGATGGTTTATATGCATGCTGTTTTTACATGCTTTTATATTTGAAAATGCTGTTGAGCTAATATATGCAATGTGCCTTTATGATATGCATGTGGTGTTCCACCAATACGGTAAGCCTGAGTATGTGGTACATACAAGATGGTGAGGCTGTGGGTGAGGTGCAAGCGTTGTTCCTTGTACTAACTATACTAACTATAGGTAATAGATGTATTCCTGCATTTCTCTGCCAGTAGAATAGTGATAACACACATGGCATGAATATCTGTTGCACTACATAGTTTTGGAACTGATATTGGAAATTACTGCTTTTGAACTTATATTGCACATGTAAGTGAGCTTGGGGTGGAAGATCCTTGAGGACCCCTTGCCTTACTGAGATTTCTTGTTTAGAGATCTCACCCCACGTTTAGGGATGCTTATTTCAGGTTCAGGTAACCCAGGGGTTGAGACCTCGGGTGTCAGGAGGCCAGAGCTTAGTTGATACATGTTTTATGCTGCTTATGCTGATATGCTGTTATGAGTGGATGTTGGATCCTGTTTATTGTTTTATGCTTTTAGCTTCAATTATTATTATGTAGTTGTCTGTTGAGACTTAATAGGCTTTGTTGCCTTATTTGGTGAGTATGAGGATTGTCCATGCCACATTGGCTTGTCTTTATATTTTTAGTTATGAGTTGTAATAATGTATCAGGATTATTGTCTGAGCTATGTGTTGTAGTCTTGTGACTTAGATACTCACTTTATTTATGTAATGAGGTATTTCAGTTAGCTGTCTTGCAATTTACATACAGGCGATGTTTTATGATAATGGATTAAGTAATCAACTTGGCTAAGTATTAATGACGTCATAATTGAATTAAAGAAAAAGTTATTCCGCATTTTAATTAAGCGTGGCTTAATACGATAGTATGTTAACAAACCGGGTTAACACGGGGTGTTACATTTAGTGGACCGGTTTGAGACTTTAGGGCGATAAGTTCGAGATGCTGGTCGGTCTTTTTGACCGGTTGACCACTTTGAGTGGGTGGTGCTGGTGATGCGCGTGTCTTCAAGTTTAAGTTTGGCGTTTGCGCCAACCAATTTGCATTCAATTTGGCAAGCTATAGATATATGACCGGCTTGATGGGTGTTGATGGTTCCTTTGTCTGGTCCACACGGTGTTTGAAGTTTGGCTACATGATGGACCCCACGAGTTATAGTTTATTCGACCAACCGGTGTTGTGTATTCTGGGTTTTGGCATCCTGGTTTGTAGTTCTGTGATCTGGTTCTTCCTTTTTGTCTCTGGTTCTTCGTTTTGGTTGGCATCTTCAGTTCCTTGTCTCTACGGATCTAGTGCTTCTTTTTATTTTTGCAGATCTGGGTTTGGAACCTTTAAGAGAGAGTTGCAATAAGGCATTTGTAGAACTGAGAACGTGGATGCAGACGAAATGGAGAATCTGCCATTAAAAGGTTGGAACTGGGCGAAAAGCTCTTTGCACAATAGAGTGGGAATAGGAATTTATAGCTTCCCACAGACGGAGCCAATGTACTCATGGTGGTACATAGATGTGTCCCATGGAGGGTGAAGTATATTGATATAGGGGGTGTTCATAGTGGCTTTGGTAGAGACCAAGCCAGTAGTGAAACTTCTCCACGGTCACAGCCGTTGAGGATGAGTGGAGAAGAAGAAGCCCCTTCCTCAATGTGAGAAGGGGTATCTAAAGTTGGAGCTTGGTCCACCTAGCCAGCCTAGCCTTTTCAGGGTAGGCATACTGAAGCCCTGCCAGCTATGATGCACGGACACGGACACGGGACACGACACGGACATGAGACACGACACGACAAGACACGCTGACACGTTAATTATAAAAAATGTCATATTTGGACACGTTGGGACACATTTTGATATTAAATAAAAAATTTAATATATATATATATATAATATAATTTATATTTAATACATATAAGAGTCCATAATAAGTCATATAACCAATCAAATATTTAAATTTCATAACATAAATATAAATATAAATATAAATAATTTTTCGTACTTTCTTAATTTTTCATGTCAAATTTCATAACAGAAAAAAATCAATTTATAAATTATTTCTTTTATATTTAGTTAAAAAAAAAAAACATGTCCGAGTGTTGACCGCGTGTTCGAACAAGTTGACTGCGTGTCGGAAAAACGTGTTCGAGCGTTGATCATGTGTCCCCAAATGTTGACCGCGTGTCAGAAGACAGACGCGTGTCCGAACATGTCGGAAAGTGTCCGTGTCAGACACGTGTCCGACACGTAAATTTTCAAAAAAATTGTGTGTTCGTACTATACAGCCTGCCAGTGTGCAAGGGCAACCTTGTGCCTTGGGAAGAAAGGGAACCCTAAGTATTAGTAGTGGACTCTTTTAGATTGGACCTAGTAGTGGGCATATGCTTGTGGGCTATCCAGAACAATGCCCAATAACAAATTCAACTATGATATTTCAAAAAATAATTCAAGAGCGGTGACATATATATATATATATGAGGTAAGATCCTTTGACATCGGTGTCAAATTTAAAGTTTGACACCTCATCTGAGAGTCGTTAAAGAACAATGGCTCTGATTCGTAAGCATGTGACATCATTGATCTTTTTTGATCTAACAGCTCTCAGATGAGGTGTCAAATTTTAAATTTGACATCGGTGTCAAAGGATCCTACCTATATATATATATATATATATATATATATATATATATTCTGAATCTTGTCAAATTTGTCGTTGTGCCATAATGATTGAATAAAAATAATAATTGGGATGAGCAAATCTCTGATCACGTAACATAACTGATCATCAGAACAAATAAAATAATTTATATCATCAAAGGAAATAAAATTCTGTAATTTTTTCAAGATAAGAACTTCTCCCGTAATTCTTTGAAGAGTTGATCACAGAACAAGATGGAAATCTTACATGAACAGCTAATTTCTTGAACAGAGCGAAAACAAATACAATAACATCACGCCTATAATTTCAATTTTTTTTTAAAAAAAAAACCCAAAATTACCACTACTAAATTACAAAGAAGCAAACCAGGATTAAAAAAAGAATACAAAAATATAGGATTAAATTGAATCATGGCACTTGCCACTTGAAACTATTGAAGGACAGAGAAAGCAGCTCATGCCCATCTCTTCCCATCTCAATTCGAAGTCTCCAATAACTCAATCTCTTAAGACCAAATTTAACTCAACCATGCTCTGAGAGAGATCTACATCAAAGGTTTGATGAAGTGACCATAAATAATTTTTTTTTGGCTTATGCAACCACTGGTGGTTCCTGCATGAGTGGATGAAATCATGTTACCACATAAGATTGCAACAAATAAGAATTGAAAGTTCAGTACAAGATTAAAATTGAGAGCACAAACTTGCTCGCACCCCTCTTCCCCTTTCAACTCAATATTCATGTTTTACTCAACCATGCACGTATAGGAAAAAGAAACAAAACCAAGAAACAAATTATTATCATATTTTTTAACCCTTAAAGTGACATAGCAAGAGCATAACAAACCTTTGTTGTCAAGTTTGATACAGCCAAATGAAACTTTTCTCTAGTTTTAGTACCAGCAACTTGTCCAACCTTTGCCACCTTACTGAAAGCACCATTTAACCATGCTGTTCCAGCAGTCACATATCTGCGGAGAAACGAGGCCAAGCCATTAACAAGCAAATAACATACAAACAAAAGTCGTGCTTATCTTGCTTCTCTCCAAACTACAGTTCATTCAGGTAGGAATTTAGAAACATCTAAATTTCTTTCCTTATGATTGTGCTTCCTAAATGCAAAACCCAATTACAGAATCATTGCAATTACATACTGATATCCAAATGCAGAGGCAGAAATGGAGATCATGTATCATACAACTATCATTTCTACATGAAAACTTTCAATCCAACAGTTAATATATATATATATATATATATATATATATATATTGTTACTACCAAATAATGTTACTATCAATGTCACTACCATATCTTAACCGTTGATTTTTGCCAATCAGCGGTTACTATTTTCACAAATCAAACTCATTAATTAATTATTAATTCACAATAAATAATAACCGTTGATTGGTGGAAAGCAACGGTTAAGATATGATAGTAACATTATCTTATTCCTATATATATATATATATATATATATGGCAAAATGATTTCGGCAGCCGCTGCACATACAACAAGTCAAGATACGGCACCGGATCCTGGTTTTTTTTTTAAGCTGCGGGCCCACTTTTCTGTGTCAGCTGCAGATGACACTCTCTCCGGCGGCTGCAGAAATGTTTAGCCCTATATATATATATATATATATATATATATATATATATATATATATATATATATATATATAGGGTTTAGTGAGTGTACAGTAACTGGATGTAAAAATCGGTCCAGTGCACTATGTTCTCCCACGAGAACACACTTATAGCAAAATTATAACTATGTTCTCCTGGGAGAACACCATTGTAATATTTTTGCACTATGTTCTCGTGGGAAAACATGGTTAAAATTCACTCACTGGACAATCTAGTGACTGAATTTTTAATTTTTCGATATATATATATATATAAGAAAACATAACTCAAACCTGCTTGTTTTGACAGCTGATCCAGTATCATTCAACTTCCTCTCAGCTGCAATTATTGCTGCCATAGTCTTATCTGAAACATGAAGCCTCTGATCAACAGATTTCACTTTCTCATTGACCACAGAAATGCCAACTGTTAATTTCTCTGTCAGTCCAACTCTCTTGTCAAAAGAAATGACCTTTGCAGATGCGTTTGCAGTCAACTGATGCTTTTCATCAAATGCTTTAGCTTTGTTCAAGGCATCTTGTCTTATTGCTGAACCTTTTGCCAGCACACTTGTAACTACATCTTGTGCTTTACTAACGTAAATTCTTCCATTGGCGGGGCTGGCTTTTTCCTCCTGAAAGAAATGTAGTAGAGCAAACCATAAGCTCAATAAAAAGAAAGTGAATAGTACTGGTAATATTCGCATGGTTTCAAAATAAACTGAATGGGCTTTTGAAGATTATAAGCAAGTGATACAAGACCAACACAATATGAAAAGCACTAAAAATTGTAGTGTTACTGATTATATTGCTTAAAAATTTATAATTGGAACTTCGGGTTCAAACAGTCGTCTTAATTGCAATGTCAAAGTAATACGGTGTATTTAAAATACTAGCAGATGCATAGAGAAAGCCCTCAGTATACTTTTTCACACCTTTTTAGCCAACCTTAAATGCCCATGGAGAACGTTCATCAGGAAAAATAAATCATGCAAAACCTTAAATCTGGATTTTGGTTTTTACCTCAATATTCAGTGAAACAGTTTCAGAAGGAGCAACATTTAGAGCATTTTCTACCACCCTCACCTCCTGCATAAATTGCAATTGATCATATCCAAATTCCGCAGCAATACATGTATGCATGATATATGAGTTCTTGATATACTTACCTGCATCTCATGTTTTGGTACATAGTTCTCCACTGGAGTTATATTCACAATCTGGTCTACTATTGTTGCTCCCTGGCAGACAGACAACACAAATTTCACGTTTACAAGCCACTAAGCACAAAAGCTAATATAAGTTGAATAAGCTCCCAACTCAATATCAAAACCAAAATATGATCACATCAAAAGACTAGGCCAATAAGTTTAAATTATAATGCTAGCACAAAGCTTACTATGCTAAAGAATTCCACAAAAGTTTTTTATTTTTTTCTCCAATTTTTGTATGCAAAAACAGGACAGTTCTATACTTTCATTCTACTCAACAGAAGCCATAAATGACATCTTGAGTATGTCAATCTCATCATTTCCTACAAGGGTTCAAACTATGATGCACCGACATGATTCAATCATGACGTGTCATGTCCGATACTTCCCGACACTCCAATATGCGTTGTAGAGACTTAAAAAAGAGTTCAAAGGTTGAATTGTATTGCGTTTTTAATTCCATTAGATTCGTTGAATCACGATTACCATTTTATTGACTTTAATATAAATATATGGGATATCTTATGTTTCTTCGCAAAATTGACGAGTAGTATAAGTTTAGCTTCATTTTTTTGTTAAATTATTGAATATTAAATATAATATGCATTACATAAATTAAAAATATTATTTAATATCAAAATGTGTTCTAACGTGTCAAAATCTAACATTTTTTAGAATTAACGTGTCGAAGTATCGTATCTCGTATCCGTGTCCGTGTCCGTGTTCGTGTCCATGTGCAACATAGGATTCAAGTTCATCTAACTTGCACGGTTGCACCACAACCAGTACACATCATTCACTAGGATTCACTTTCCTTCATTTTCGTTTAGGTGAGCTGTATCAAGTAAAATAAATCTTTCAGAATTTAGAAACTCAGTTACCCCATACATGCAATGTTTACTTAATCATCTATAGCATGATGTGCCATCCTAGCCGCACATCCCAACATCTATAGTGGAAACAAGATGTAATTCATTTTATAACAAAACTTAATTCAGATCCACAATTATCACCATTCAAAACCATTACATTCTTAACACTTTCTGTCAATGCTTCTCAGCATATAAATTCCAAACAAATCAACATAGAACATAGCCCAGATATGAAACAACTTTAATTTCTGCTGCAAACATGTTCACCGGACAAAAACAAACACCATTTTCTAATTTTCAAACTGAACCCATAACTTAATCCAATCTTAAAAGTTCAATGTTAAAAGCATTTAGTTCATTGTCTAGTCATCCTTCTCAAAATTGTAATGAACCACTTTCAAAATTTGACACAGATACGAACTAAACCCCTAGTGAAAACCAATTTCCCTCTTCTAGACTCAGTCAAGATGAAAATTATTACAAATCAAACTTGACACACCAACAATTATATAAAACAGAAGAGCCATACCGATAACAATAATGCTATTTCAAGCGCTTTTGGGTCTTTAAATGTCACAAATGCTGTCTTTGATTTCCCAGATACACTGCAACAAACAGACAAAAGCATCCAACCATAAACCTCGATTGCTTACAGCTAGCACGAAGAAGTAAAGTTAAAAAGGTGCAACATCTGAATTAACACACAGTTGTTTTCAACCCGCAGAACAGATTTTGATTCTAAACACTAACATCAAGCATTCAATTCATCTTCAATTACATATCCTGAGTTAACAGCACTAAGGATGCTAAGATATCATAATATAAAAAGCAAAGCGGATGAATGCACTTTGGCAAAGCACTTTCCATTACAACAATAGTTATACCCAACTGTTTTCCGCTTTTTTTTTTTTTTTAAAAGTAAAATAAAAATTATTGAAATATTAAAAATCAAAAGTAAGAGCACCCCATGATTTCTTTGTTGATCTTTTCTGCTCCTTCTCTTCCTTTCTCAGCACCCAACCATAAATTACATTTGAACTAGAGAAAATTGAGTTCCAAGCACCAAAAAATATGCAGAAAAATAGTAATTAAGCATTTGGGTATGTAAAGAACCCACCTTTGGATTTCAATGTGCTCGATTTCTCCAGAAAACGAGAAGAACTCGTGAATTTCTCTCTCACCAGCTAGATCTGAAACTTGCTTCACTTGAACTGTTCTTGTCTGTAAAAAAATTTTAAAGACAAAAAAAACCCAGAAAAGGAAAACCGGAAATATTCAAATTGTGAAGAAAAAAAATATAAAAAAGATAAAAACTTGAAGGAATTGAGGTTTGAAATCAGTGAAAAGTAACCTGCATTGTAGTAGTAAGAGCGGTTTTGTGTAGCAGAAGGCGTTTGTATTTGTATTCTAAAAGCTTAGGGGAAGAGAGAGAGAGAGAGAGAAAGGTTGTTGTAGAAGACAGCTTAGAATGACAGTGTCACAGCAAAGATTAGAGACAGAGAATTTGTGAATGCTTAGGTGAGTAAGGAAGTAATTATGAGACACAGAATTTGTGAATGCTTAGGTGAGTAACAAAGTAATTATGATGTAGAACCTGAGTCATTCCATATTCCTCCACAATATAGATATAGTGCAAGAATTAATTCATTCTATACACAAAATGAGAGGTAAAAAATCTTTCATGGCTAAAGGTGGATTTGGAAAAAGTATATGATAGATTAAGTTGGGATTTTATGAATAAAGTTACGAAGGAGATTCAGTTTCCGGATAAGCTGATTCATATCATCATGGCTACTATTACAACTGCTAATTTTAGTATTGTATGGAATGGTGAGATGACTGATGACTTCCACCCTACTAGGGGAATTAGATAAGGAGACCCGTTATCTCCTTATCTCTTTGTCATGGTCATGGAAAAGCTTAGCCATATAATTAAAACAGCAGTTGATGAGGGTACGTGGAAGCCGATTAAAGTTGGAAATGGAGGGCCAGAAATTTCTCATTTGATGTTTGCAGATGATCTAATGTTGTTTGCTGAAGCTAGCCCGCATCAAATACAAACTGTTTTGAAATGTTTAGATTTATTTGGTGAGATCTCAAGTCAGAAATTTAGCATTGAGAAAACAAGTATTTTCTTCTCCAAAAACACTCCGGAGGTTGCAGCAGAGGAAATCTCCAGATTTTGTGGGTTTAAAAGGGTTAGAAATGTAGGTAAGCATCTTGGTGTGTAGATGAAGCATGGGAGGGTCACTAAGGAGGTTTATGTTAGCATTGTGGAAAAAGCTCAATCCAAGATGAATAGTTGGCAGGCTAAGTGTCTCTCTCAAACTGGGAGAGTTACTCTCACTCAGTCTACACTGGCTTCAATGCCTTTTTTTCAAATGCAGTGTGATAAGATTCCTGTTGCAGTATGTCATGAGCTTGAAAAAATTCAGAGAAGATTTATTTGGGGGGATATAGAGGATAAAAAGAGGATGCATTTTGTTGGTTGGGAAACCCTTACAAAGCCAAAAGAGAGTGGTGGGCTGGTATTAAAAAAACTTAATTTAATGAATGAGGCCTTTGTTGGAAAAATTGCCTGGGCTATTTTTAGCCAATATGATGAACTCTGGATTCAGGTTTTGTATGCTAAATATGGAGGTCAGAGAATGGGAACAGATATATTTAAAAGCAAGGTTAGTGATTCAAGGCTGTGGAAATTCATTTGTTTGGTGTGGAATAAATTAGAGAAGCATTTGATTTGGGAAATTTGTGATGGTAATAATATTCTTTTTTGGAAGGATAATTGGGTTAAAAATGCAGGTAGGCTGATGGATAAAGCCTTAAGTCCGATTCTTTGGTATGAAGTGGGTATGAACGTGGCTGATAATATAGCCAGTAATAGAATTTGGGATCTTAACAAGCTTTCAAGGTGGCTCCCAAATGATGTTCTGCTTAACATCCGAGGTATGCTCCTTTCGAATCCTCATGATGGGATGGACCACTTGCTTTGGAATTTAAAAGGTGATACCAAAGTTTCTGTTAAGGGTATTTATGCCACTTTATCAGGTGCGATTGAGCAACAGATTTGGCCCCTATTTGGAAGAAAATTTGGAATTGGAAGGGACCTCAGATTATTAGGTTGTTTATTTGGAAAATGCTTCACAATAAAATTCCTACAAAAAATTTCCTTAGCCAGTTTAATATGGGTTCAGCTTCTTGCCCAATTTGTTGGGAGCATAATGAAACTTGTATTCACTTATTGAGAGGTTGTAATGATATGAAGAATTTGAGGTCTGATTTGGTACCAATAGATATGCAGGTTTCTTTCTTTTCTGCCAATTTATGGGATTGGATAGAAATAAACATGTCACAGATTAGTTGTTTCAGGGATAATATCCCTTGGTGTACATGGTTTACTACGGTTTGCTGGCTTGCATGGAAGTGGAGGAATGAAAGGAGTCATGACAATCCAAATCAAGTTCATGATTATCAATACAAGATTCAGTCAGTGATAGAAAAGGTGAGAGATATAGAAGATGCTTTTCATAGGTTAATTTAGCTCAAAATAACCTGTCCCATTCGGATACTTTGATTTGTTGTAAGGCTCCTGGAAGTAATTAGGTAAAGATTAATATTGATGGAGCGGTTAAGGGTAATTAAAGATTAGCAGCTTATGGTGTTATTAGAAATGATGTTGGTCAATGGTTAAAAGGATTTGCTTATAGAATTGGTAGTTGTGATGCTCTTACTGCAAAATTCTGGGGTATTTTAAAGGGTTTGCAACTAGCTTGGGAAGACGGATGGAGAAATGTCATTGTAGAAAGTGATTCTAAATTAGCTATTTCTTTGCTCACTAGTGATGGTGATGCAGTCCGCGAGAATCATCTGATTTCTCGATTATGGACAAGGATTCATAAGGATTGGAGAGTTCATCTGGTTCATACTTTCAGAGAAGGAAACTGTTGTGCGGATTGGCTGGCAAATTTTCCTTTTATAAATGTTAATTCTTATGATTTTTGTGTTTTTAATTCCCCCCTTGGAATTGGTCTGCTGTTTGATGCAGATTTAGCTTCTATTTGTAGAACTCGTCGTATTTCAGTTATTTAATTTGTGCTGTAGTGTGTTTTACCCAGCTTACAAAAAAAAGGACCTTAGTCATCAAAAAAGAAATTGCAATCTATGTAATTCCACAAATGTCCTTTAATCTTTTTTTAAAGTAAAGACGAAAAGAAAAAAAAAAGAAACTCATAGAAAAAATAGAAAGACAGGGGAGCTTCTAATGAGTATGCGCATGTCTTGGCAAAACTTAAACCCCTACTGTCAGCCTGGAGAAGATACCAGAGTCTTGGGGGATCAGAAAAGTGAGTATCATCATGTAGCTTCAGGTGCACCAGCAAATAATTTGTCAATCAATCTGCGCACTGGTCCCGTAGAATATGCATAAACTGAACATTCCATTGAAGACGAACAAATGCTCGTATTCGAGTCACTAAGCGGGACTCACGAGCTTCATTGCATTCTTTAGAAAACAATGCAATTATTGCTTGACAGTAAATTTCAACTAAAACATTTATGTAACCTGCCTCTCAAGCTAACTTTAGCCTTTTAAGCACTCCCCATAGTTCCACTTGTAAAGCAGCATATTGTCCACTTCTTGCAGCAAACCCTCCTAGCCAAAGTCTTATTTGGTCATGTAGAAGTCTTTCAAAAGCTGTCGCAGTTATTTGACCCTTTGAGGCCTCATCTATATTTCATTTAACATACGAAGTCAAAGGGGCCGCCAGCTAAAATCCCTAGAGACTTGGAGATGCAGCCTTGGCTCTGTGTCTGTATAGGTAAGCTAGATCTCCTTCAAATGCTCAAGTGTTGGCCGTGTAATGTGTCAGTTCCCATTAGGAGCACTAGCGTGGGTGACTTCGTTTCTCCTGTGCCAAATAAACCAACACCAAACAATAAACAATGAGCTCCAAACAAAGCCCCCCAAACCCATGGCATCACAACTCCAATTATCAATCACTCAATCATCTCAATTAGCTTTTAAGAGATGAGCTAGTCTATCATATGACAAGAGACCATACCATATATCACGAATCACCGAACAATCTTGGAAGAGATGTATCAAAGACTCCCTCTCCTGGTCATAGATCGGGCATAATGGGTCTACCGTGGACCACAAGCTGATCCAATCTTTGGTAGGCAAACTTTTGTGCATTAATCTCTAGAAAAACATTTGAATCCGGTGAGGCCCTTTCCAATTACTGACTTGTACTACTGTCGTTCTACCCAATAACCAAAAACTTCTATCCGAGCCATCATGCATATCAGGAGGGAGTATGCTTTCGATCTTTTCAACCACCTCTGAATCGAAAAGTTGTAGCAATGTGTTGTAATTCCACTTACAATCATATCCGACCACTTGATTGAGTCGGCAATTCTTGAGGTGTACAATCCCTCAATCTCTTAATTTTTGTTTTTCAGTTTTAGATTTTTTTTCTTATTATTTTTTTTAAAAGGAGGTTATATTTATATATAAAAAAAGATTATTGCCACTTCTTATCATCGTTTTCATTAGTGTTGAATTAAAATTAAATTAATAATTTTTACTTTATGTTACTTTATACTTATTGATTTAATTACAATTTAACGATAATAAAATAATTAAAAGGAAAAACAAAACATAAGTATATCACAAAATCCTATAAATAAATAAATAAAGATGAGTTACAAATGTTAAAAAACATATTATATTAAATCTAGAATATTACATTTAAAAAAAATAATGTATAGTATCTTAACTTTTCATTTCACATTCTTTTTTGGTCGAAACAAATAAAATATGCATGCTACAATATTATGGATATTTTTATGAGAAAAAAAAAGTAATGTCTCACCCACATACAACTTCTTGACTTGATTTGATTACCAATAGAACTTTAAATAGGTGGTCTAGCACATGCATGCGTAGACAACAAAATAACAACATTATTAAAAGGAGATATGAATGATAACAAAGACATTTAGATGGTGGATACCTTTAAGTCACAAGGGTGGCCTGGTTCACCTCACAAGTCATATTGATTCTTTTCTTGGTCAACATATGCTTTGGTCAATATGTATGTAACCTGGTTCTTTTTTTCTTTTCTTTTTTCTCATTTCACGAAGTACGGAAAATGCTTTAAAAACGATATCAATACTTTTCTTCTGTGCTTTTTAACAATAAGCTTCGGAAATTCTTTTACTCATGTATAGTTAAAAATAGAATATAAAGCACTCTTATTAAACCCGACTCGGGTATGGACCCAGTCAGGGTACTGGGTTACTGGTCGGATCAGAGGGTCACCGGTCGGATCTGTTGACCTAGATATATATAGATATATTAAAGAATATATAGATATGAACATATAAATTCAATTATATTTTTCATATCTGAAATGAATTAAATAAGGTTCACTACATAAGCTAAAAAACATGAAGCGTAAATAAAAAAAATTGCATGCTATTATTATTTCAATTTAAATTGCAATTCAGAATCCCCATAAACATATCTCTCAATGACATTGAACTCATATTTTTCAAATTTGACTACATTAAAATAACATATGAACATACTCTTAATTTATTACTCCGTAAATTACTTCAGTATTGGAAAATGAAATTTGAGGTCAATGTTAAAGTGTATACTAGCAAGCAAAATTATAAAAAGTTTTTGCACTGACTTCTACATTTTTTTTCTAATAAGATAAAACAATTTTGGTTTTTTGGTTTTTTTTTCTTTTTTTTTTTAAATACATGACCCGGCCGGGTCAACGGGTAACCGGGTCACCGGTTTTGGTCAAGTTTGGCCGGATTTTGACCGAGTCGATGCATGACCGGTCCAATGCTTGACCCGGACCGGTCCAATGACCGGGTCAACGGGTTCTGGGTCAACCCGGCCAGATCGGGCGGGTTTTACAACAATGATATAAAGTATAAACCTCTCGCCCATTTGCAATTTTTCTACTCTGAATTATAAATCATATGAAATCGTCTTTAAATCACAATAATTACACCGATAAATCATTTCATCCCTTATTCTTACGTAAATAATGAAAACGATGATATGGTAAATCTTAGGATTCTCAGCCCTCATTGGGATTTTGCCAAAGTTTTTTGCGGGTTCTAATTTATGGCTCAACTACAAGAACAATGGTGCAATTGAAGTGCCTTCCTCGATGACTTTGACTTAGGTGTGGCTTTTGAAGTGGAGGTGAATAAATTTTAATACTGATATTCGGATGAATCCGTTTTGAAATTTATGTCTTATTTATGTTGGTAAAATTTGAGGGAGAAGATTATAGTTGCAACATTTTTTTTTACAACCTTTTACAATCATATCTTATGTTGCAGTCCAAACAACTCAAGTCACCAGGATCAAGCCCAATCGTATCAAGCGGAAGCCCAAACACTTATTAGATTACTGCTAGTATTTGTAAAGCCCAAGAGAAAATATAAACTCTTTTATTTTCTCTTTTACTAATTTACTTTGAAGCAATTAGAAAAGGATGTAACAGAAAAGGGTATATAGCCCATGAGGGGCGTGAGAAAATGGAGAAAATGTTTGACAATCTCTCTCTTTCTCTCTCATTTCACCTTTTTCTCTCCTTTCTGTTACTAAATCTGGATCTGAAGAATAACCCTTACAATTGGTGCTTTCATTGAAAGTTGAACTCAAGGTAAAGCTACTCTCAATGAAAGCACCAATTGTAAGGGTTATTCTTCAGATCCAGATTTACTAACAGAAAGGAGAGAAGAAGGTGAAATGAGAGAGAAAGAGAGAGAGAGAGGAGGATGCGACAGATGCCGACGTGTCCCCCTATCTTTTGGTTATAATGGTTGGCAACCCTGGGTCCCATTATGACTGACTATTCTAATATGACCATGTCTTTTTCGATTGCAAGTTCTACGGTCATGCTACACCGTGATACCCTCACTAGCCCTACCTCAATCTCCGCAGCCCAACTCCAGAAACTAGTGACCCAACATTCTATTTCTTCTTATTTTATGTGCCTCACCAGCCGACCATCGAGTCCCGCACCCCTTACCACACTACTACCCACCTTACCGCCTCCCATCCAGCACATCCTGACCCAATACCAAGACTTATTTCGAGATCCTACTACCCTTCCTCCTGGCCGCCCCACCAACCACTCTATTAATCTACTCCCTGACTCCAAACCTATACAAGTTCGCCCATATCGTTACCCTCATTTTCAAAAGGCCGAGATTGAGAAAATGGTGGAAGAAATGCTACGACCTCGTAATAAGTCTTGGTATTGGGTTAGGATGTGCTGGATGGGAGGCGGTAAGGTGGGTAGTAGTGTGGTAAGGGGTGCGAGACTCGATGGTTGGCTGGTGAGGCACATAAAATAAGAAGAAATAGAATGTTGGGTCACTAGTTTCTGGAGTTGGGCTGCGGAGATTGAGGTAGGGCTAGTGAGGGTATCACTTTGTAGCATGACCGTAGAACCTGCAATCGAAAAAGACATGGTCATATTAGAATAGTCAGTCATAATGGGACCCAGGGTTGCCAACCATTATAACCAAAAGATAGGGGGACACGCCGGCATCCGTCGCACCCTCCTCTGTATCGGTGCCAAATTTACTTGGAAAAACATAAAGAAGGATGTTCAGAAGTTTGTCCAACAATGTGAAATCTGTCAGAAAACAAAAGCACCAAATCATGCTCCATACGGCTTACTACAGCCACTTTCCATACCTGAGGCCATTTGGTCTGATTTATCTATGGACTTTATCAAACATCTTCCTCCTTCGGCAGGCTTTACAAGTATTTTGGTGGTTGTGGATCGTTTGACAAAAGGGGCTCATTTTGCCGCCTTGCCTGCCAGATACTCGGCTGCTAAAGTCGCCCAGGTCTTCTGGGATAACATCGGTAAACTCCATGGCCCTCCGAAGTCCATTGTTTCCGATCGTGACCCCATCTTCCTCAGCATTTTTTGGCAAAAATTATTCAAACTGCATGGAACGGCTTTGCACTTAAGCACGACTTATCACCCACAATCAGACGGTCAAATCGAAAGAGTCAATCGAAGTTTAGAACAGTACCTGAGGTGTTTTGTGCATGAACAACCCTCCCACTGGCATAAGTATCTTAGCTGGGAATTCCACTACAACACAGCCCACAATCGGTCCACTGGCTTTTCACCATTCCAAGCCACGTACGGCCGTTCACCTCCCTGCCTCCTGGACTACGCCATGGGTACATCTTCCATCGAAGCTGTCGATTCCGATCTTCAACACTGTTCACTGCTCCTGGCATCATTGAAACAGAAATTAAAAAAAGCACAATCTTTTATGAAAATACATGCAGACAAGAAGCACAAAGACTTCACCTTTCAAACGGGTGACCTGGTGCTCCTTCGTCTTCGGCCTTTCCACCAGTTGTCTATTCATCGACGCTCCTGCCACAAGCTCTCACTGCGATATTTTGGTCCATTTGCAATTTTGGAGCGTATTGGTCCTGTCGCCTATCGTCTCCAACTTCCAGCTGGTTCTTGTGTTCATCCTGTGTTCCATGTGTCTTTGCTGAGACCCTTCACACCCACACAACGGTACTAGATTCATGATCTTCCTGCGGATTTACAGCAATCCACTCCCACTCACAAGCCTGCTGCTATCGTTTCTCGTCGAGTGATATGGAAACAGGGACAACAGATTCCCCAAGTTTTGGTACAATGGCAAGATCTTCCGTTGGAGGATTCCACTTGGGAAGATTAAGCTTTGGTTTCCCTTGAACCCCACACTAACACCAACACCACCCCCCAACTCATCCCTTCCCTTACTTCTCCCGATCTCTCACTTGTAACCAACACTAAAATAGCAGCCAATCCCCAACCCAACCCTTCACTTCCAGTTACAAACCCTTTCATCGTCCCATCCACCACATCTGTTCCACTTCTATCTGACCAACCCTACCTAATCCCATCAATCCCTCCTATTAACCCAGTTAATAATTCCCCCGAATCCTCAACCAATCTGAAGCCAGCTTCTGAGATTCTTACCCCTTTTACCTTGAATCATGCTTCGCCACCTGTCCCGCTCACTAACCCTATCTGTCCAACTCAGCCTTTGGCTGGCCCTTCTTACCTCGTGGACGAGGCCGTTTCTGATGGGGAGGGGAGTGTTGCAGCCCAAACAACTCAAGTCACCAGGATCAGGCTCAATCGTATCAAGCGGAGCCCAAGCACTTATTAGATTACTGCTAGTATTTGTAAAGCCCAAGAGAAAATATAAACTCTTTTATTTTCTCTTTTACTAATTTACTTTGAAGCAATTAGAAAAGGATGTAACAGAAAAGGGTATATAGCCCATGAGGGGCGTGAGAAAATGGAGAAAATGTTTGACAATCTCTCTCTTTCTCTCTCTTTTCACCTTCTTCTTTCCTTTCTGTTACTAAATCTGGATCTGAAAAATAACCCTTACATCTTATCACCGTTGCTTTTCATCAATCAACGGTTATCATTTACTATGAATTAATAATTAATTAATGAATTTAATTTGCTAAAATGATAACCGTTGATTGGCAGAAATCAATGGTGATAAGATATGGTTGTAAGATGTTGTAAAAAAAAAGGTTGTAACTATAACCTCCTCAAATTTGAGATAATTTTTTATTTTTTTAGTTTGTCGTATGTGTCACAATGATATTGGTGAAAACAATGTTTAGGACACAAGTTGCTCGGATCGTATCTTGCATGATATTTTGGAGTTATCGAGTTATTTATGTTGTGTCAACTTACATAATTAGTGAGACTATAAGATTGCCGAATTATTTGTGTTGTATCAACACCTATATGCACCAACACGGGACACGTTACACGACATGACACGCCGATACATTAATTTTAAAAAATATCATATTTCGACACATTGGGACACATTTTGATATTAAATAAAAGATTTAATATATATAATATAATTTATATTTAATACATATAACAGTCCATAATAAGTCATATAACCAATCAAATATTCAAATTTCATAACATATATATAAACAAAAATAATTTTTCGTATTTTGTTAATTTTTCATGTCAAATTTCATAACAGAAAAAAATTGATTTATAAATTATTTTTTTATATTTAGTTAATAAAATAAAATTAAGACTAAAAAAAAATAACGTGTCAGAACGTTGACTGCGTGTCGGAAAAATGTGTAGGAGAGTTGACCGTGTGTCCCAAGATGTTGACCGTGTGTCGGTGTCCGACACGCAATTTTTTTAAAAAATCCATGTCCGTGCTGTTGAGATCAACACATACAATAAGTGTAACATATTGAGATTGCCAAGTTATTCATGTTGTATAAGCTAGCAAAAAAAAATAAAAATACTTTGAGACTGATGTATTATTCGTATACAATATATTATGAAGTTTACAGGTTATTTGTAAGTTGACCAATAAAATAAGGGGAAAATATGTATTCTTTTAAAGGACAAAATTTTATGTTCTTTTAAGAGAGAGATAGACACAAAGAGATGAGATCCACACAACACCTCTTTGTTTTTATTTCTCTTATAAAAGAACTTAAATTTGTATCCTTTAGGGGGCGTTTGGTCGAGGAGAAAATTTCTGAATACTAGGGAAATGGTTGGAAAGTGAGTTTGGTAGGAAAATATAAAAAAAATTGTTTGGTTGGAAAAAAAATTTATCGGGAAAATTAGGTTAATTTTATAAAATCTATGTTTGGTTTGAGATAAAATATAGATGGAAAAATAAGTTGCAATTACAAAAATATCTCTGTTTTTAAAACTGATTTAACCATGATAAATAGATTGTTAATTGCATTGAATATATTATTTATCATTTTTCTATTTCAATGTACGGAATAACGATGTTAAACAAGGATCTAGAGGTGGTGGTAAAGAATCGAATTTGAGTTCCTTTCCACTACAAACAGGTTTGAGTAATTTGAGTTCTTATGTATGAGCAAAGCTTGTTATTTACTAGCATTAGAAGTGACTAATTAGCCTGGCCGATGTTTTTGCTTTATTTTTTCAGGGACTTTGGTTTTTTAGCCTGAACTCGACTAGCAATGGTAATGCCCATGTTCATTCAGAGGGAGTTCATAAACTTTGTGATAGTGAAGACAAATATTCAATTACCAGTGCAACTATATATCCAGACGAGGAAGAAGCTGCATTCCTTCGCTGAATGGAACTCGAGAGGAGAATTCATATGAGCTTGCTTCCCTCAATATTTTCGCTGCGAAAGCTTTGGTTGCTCAGTTTCATAACCTCTACACAAATGGAACGTGCTACACAAATAGAACCAGCAACAGTAAGCCTTGTCTGTTCACGGGACTCTTCTTTGACTTTGCTAAACAAATGGAACGTGCTACGAAATACAATAATTTTTTTCAGAATATACAAAGCTTTAAAATGTAAGAATATATATAAATTGGAGACAAAAGTTTATTCAAAAACAGAGTTTCATTACCATTACCTGAAAACCGATCATAACCATCTGGGTTTCATGGGTTATAATGAGGTTTCAGTTTCAAAGGTTTGTGTTTCAGATCAGCACCAAAGAAGATTGTGATATTTACCAAAAACACTAGCGCGATCAGTGATTTCTTCTGCAACCCACAAATGGAATATGATTTTTGTCAGAAAGCTACTCGGATTTGGGGTAGTGCACAGATATTTTGCTGACATGTGGTCACAGAGGGTAAACTTGTCACCATTTTCATCCACTTTTTCCATTTATTCGGTTTTCACACAAATACCATGTTCTCAGATGGATTCGTCAACAGTGTATTAGTTCCTTTTTTAGATGCAATCCAGTTTAGCTAGGCAACGATGTTTGATGGATAAAATTGATGACTTCCTTCTACCAAACGTGGAGAAATCACAATGCTACATTGTTGCGATCTCGGCAAGTGCACCGATCGTTCCAAGTAATAAAGTGATAAATAAGATCGTCTCCACAGGGATTGGAAAACAATTACTACTATAACCAGTCCTCTTAATTTAGATTAATCGATTTGTGTTTCCACACTATGGTAAAAAAAATGTAAAGACTTGTTTTTAGGTTTTTATTAAAAAGACTTAAAATAAATGCAGAAAATGTTTTTGTAGAAGAAGTGATGAAGAAGACTGTAGCCAGGGTACATTCACCAATTGTTCCCAATTTTACTTTGGATTGATTCACAATACTTATCGAAATTAACAATTCAGACAAATTATCATCTTTTAGAAATAATTAGTTAGATCTCAATCCCTTGGTGATCTAACCCTTTACTTCAGTTGGAACCCTAATCCCTTAGTAATCCCGTCTGAAAATAAGCATTATGTAGATAAATCCCACGACTGCAATCCATACAAGTCTATCCCTAGAACATGCATGGAGAGTCATCTTTATCCCCTTTCAGGATCGGTATTCCAATATTCCTATTGCGAACCTTGATCCCCAGAATATCATTCCCTATTAGGTTGATCAGATCTAACAGAAATAATATCAATACGCGCAAGATAAAGATGAAATATATTGAAATAAATACATATAATGATTCAATCCTTGTAACAATTGTTCACAAAGGGATCATGCCCCTGACTACAGAAATAGATCTAGCCAATCAACATCATGATCGCTGATCTGATTTCAACATCAACTGAAAATGAAAATAAAAGAAGATTACAAGAACGGAATGACGAACGCGAAGAACGCCTTCCTCCTTCAGCTGGACCTGTTTCTCTATGTTTTGTGGTCTATTCCGATGTGTCCTTTCCTTCAAAGGTTGAGTCTCTTTTTATAAGAGACTTTGACCTAATTTGTGAATTTGAATTCCCATCCTTTCGCGCTTCCCACGCTGACAGCGCCACTCCCGTGCTGTCAGCGTGGGAGTTTCTGCCAATTCTTGCTCTCCCGCGCTGATGGCGCGGATCTCGCGCTCTCAGCGTGGGATCTTCTGTCAATTTTTCTCCTCCCACGCTCAGAGCGCCATCCCCGCGCTGTGAGCGTGGGAACCTAGGTCTCTTTTGCAATGTTTTTGCCTTCTTTTGTGTATCTTCCTTGATATTCAGACTTTGGATGTTTTTACTCTTTTTCTCTGCCTTTCTTGCATTGATTGAGTCATTTTCTTCTTCTTTTTGCCTTGTAATTTCCTATATGCTGATCGCATATCATACATGCACTTCCCTGGGATAATTTTGAGAATTCCCGAACCAAACACTACCTTATAAAAACACACATTTTTCCCATAAAATAAATATATTATATTTGTGTCAAAGTTTTATACATATCAAATGTATTCGTATTCGTGATTAACCTCACCTGAAATGAAAATGATCCCCTGCAACGAATTATCATCACAAATTATAAGAACCAGTTCATAGGTCTGATGATTAAACTAAGGGGGTGTTTGGTTCGGGAGTTCTGTAAAGTTTCCCAGCGAAGTGCATATGGTATTGTCAATTCTTTCCGTTTGGTAGAAGGATGTCATGAATTTTACCCATCAAACACAGTTCCTAACTATTGACAAATGAATGTAAAAAAGCTACAAATGCACTGTTAACGAATGCAACTTCCAATGTGGTATTTCTTTGAAAACCGGATAAATGTAAAAACTGGATGAAAACGGTGACAAGATTACCCCTCGTCTTAACTACACATGAGCAAAGTATCCCTGGACTACCCTAAATCCGAGTACATCTCTGACAAATATCATATTCGATTTGTGGGTTGCACAAGACATCACTCATCGGCGACAATTTTCATATGCTAAATATCACAATCTTCTTTGGTGTTGTTCTGAAACCCAAATCGATGTATGACTGAAGAAACCTAGATGGTTATGATGGGAGGTCAGGTAATGGTAATCAAACTCAATTTTGAATCAACTTTTGTCTCTAGTTTGTGTATGTTCTTACATTTTGAAGAAAATGTGTGGACAAAAAAATGTCTTGTGGAGATATGTTAACTGACACGTGACCCTGTATTTGGTTGCACGTTCCATTCGCGTAGTTGGTCGAAGAAGACTCCCGTGAACAGGATCTACAGTGTCGGAGAAGTTGCTGGTTTCAAGACTAGCTGATTTGGTGCGGTACAGCTAAGGGTCCTGTTGTTTTGCCGAGTCTTGGTCACACTTTTCCGGTATGTCTATACATAGTCGTTCGAGTCATCCTCTTTGTTTATGTACTCGTTCATTCTTGCAAACACTATTTTGAACAGTGGCCACACCATTGTGTGGTTGTGGTTGTGCATGTGATTAGGAAAGTAACAAAATTGATGAAATTATGTGCTGCTTTGTAATTATTTATGCGATTGGTCCAAGATTTTGAGGGACCAGATGACACCACAATGTGGTCCAAAAGTGATTTTTAAAAGAAAAAAGGTATGTAAAAATTAACACAAAGAAAATCAGAAGTAATGTGACAAAGTTTTGACCTTCTCCCGGACATAGTGATTCCTTGGGAATGTGGTGGACGATGGTGTTTGGTTTTATTAAGCAACTATTTGTAAGCTTCACTTCTGAACCTGTTCCCATTTTGTTCTCTTTTTTGTGCCTGCATGTAGGCCTTATGTATGGTGTAGGTGTAGTCATGTTGTACTCCGAGGAAGTTATTGTTGAAAGCACGTGGACTAAGTGATAGGAATTATTTTTTAACCAACTTCTTTTTTTTTGGTGAAGTTTTTTAACCAACTTCTAATAACATGGTAATATAGCTTAAAGCAGTGTTAAGTCCCAGTGGGTTTGAAGTTCAAGCTTAGTAAAAAAAGCATTTTCAGTCATTTCCAAGTTTAATCTTAAATTGTGGTGAGATATTGTGTGATCCATTAGGCTATGGGAAGGTCTAAACATGAAAATCCGCAACAAAATCTATTGAGGCCAGATGTATGGAACAAAGGGAAACGTGATGGAAATTGAATGTCTGTAAACACGCGTTAAACGTACAAAGGTACTAATTTCATTGTAGCTGCTTTGTTGTCATTCTTTGTCACCAAGTTCCCTTCTTGGCCCACAATCTATATTCCTTTCTATTTCCTAGAAACAAAAAAGCAGTATTTCTTTCATTTAAATTGTTATCATTTTGTAATGCTTCCGTTCCTTTTGTTTGGTGGTGTGTTATGTTCCACAGTAGTATATCTGCATGATCTAAAATATTGACCCCTGTTATATCCAACTTTTTTCGAATATGCATGTATTAACTACAAAGTTAATGGTACTTTTCAATGTTATTGAATCACCAACAGTAAGTGAATCCTGTAATCATTTAATTCATTCCCAATAAGGTGAGTAGGTCTGCTTTTAGATTATAAATTAAAGGGATGTTTCATCGGTTCGAGATCCTCTATCATAATTTAATGTCTTATGCATCTAAAGATATATTAATTTTTCATACTTCTCCTAAAATCAGAATTTCTTGATTATTACATTTTTGACAAGATACACAAAAAACCTTTCATGAGTGACATATGTCTTTACACTGAGATATTCAATTGGCAGAAAAATTATACATGTGGGTACCCTAAAAGATGGGTATACAAATACATTGTACTTGATATACACAAACCATGTACAAGACAAACTACCAAACACAATTAGTATGGAGTTAAAAATATACGTCCGACAAACTTAGTCAATGTGTTTGAGTTATAGGATTGCATTGAAAATCTCATCCATGAATTAATAACAGTAATTGTTTTTACCCTTATGCCAAACCTTTGTAATGTTGTATTTTTTACCCCTGTAACATTATATTTCCACATTATAGAAATATATGAAGTGTGTAGCTACAATTTTCTTTGTTTCCTGAGCACGGCATTATGAGAGAGTGAGTAGAAAGTGGTCATTTTCTATACTGACCAGGAAGATAATTATCTTTTGTCCACTTTCATTTCTCCACTTCACGGGTGAAGAGCATCGCATTCTTGACCATTGACAGCAATGTCGAATTAATGCTCCTTCTCTGTATTAGGTTCTTCAAAACACACATTCAAAGGCTTATAACAATTGCTTTGGTTTAGTATATAATCATATATTCTGCACCAACTGTTAAGCATAAACACTTTATGTTATAATTGACATCTAAATTATTTTGTGTGGTAGATTGTGGCAATGAACAATGAAATGGAGGTTACTATCGTTGTTGTGCTCATTGCTCATCTGGATTGTATGCAACAATTGATTTTGTTGTTATTCAGTATTTATGCTTTGTTATTACGCCATAAGGGAAACAGGAGAAATAGAATGAGGAGAGTATCATGGGATTTCTTTACCAGGGCTAGGGTTAGGGAAGTCAATTTCCATATAATAGTTCATCTAAGTGATAGTATTGAGAATACAAGGATGGACATAAGGTCATTTTATAAATTGGTAAGTTGGTGAAAACTATTGGGGGGCTGGAGTCGACTAGGCATATGGGTGCGGAAGAGATGGTCTCAATATTTCTTCACATTTTGGCCCATGATGTAAAGAATAGGATAATAAAAAGACAGATTATGCGATCTGGTGAAACCATCAGTAGACAGTTCTCCAAAGTGTTGCTAGCTGTCTTACGATGTCATACTATTTTACTTAAACGACCTGAACCAATTCTGGAGAACTCGACTGATGATAAGTGGAAGTGGTTTAAGGTCAGATTTTGCTTTATGTACTGTTACATTTAAACTTGGATAAGTTGATGTCAATGTATTTGTTGTCTGATTACTAGTTTTTTAGCTGGTGAATTATTAGAATTGTTTGGGAGCACTAGATGGGACATGTAAGAACCCGCACCACTAATTAAGGAGATTAATTAAATAAATATGATAATTAGGAAATAATTTCATAATTGACCCTAATAATTATTATGAGACTCTAATAATTATAGTAACTGGGTAATAATGTTGAAAGTCTCTTTTCGGGCGAAAAGCGCAGATACCGGTTCTGCTACCCGGTATAAATGCGTACCGGTGAAGTAACCCGGAAAATTATAATAAGTTCATGATAATTACTAGAATAATATGTAGGACTTGTAAAACGAGTTTCAAGTCAAAATGACGTAATCTGATGCCAGAACTAATACTGGCTATGGAAAAGCGCGTACCGAAAAATTGCTCCGAAAAATAAAATAAACATATGAAAAATCTTAGAAAAGTGATTAGGTTAAGATTCCAAAGTTTGGAATCAAAATGTTTTGCGTAGCTATTAAGGCTAATACTGCGCATTATGACTTAAATGGCTTTATATACTAAAGGGCACATATTTCTAGGTCAGAAATTGTGCCTCCTACGTGAGTGTTGAGAGCTTGGCTGCAGCCACCCTTCTCCATGGGCACCTTTGCTTGGGAAAAACCTCCAAGTCACCTCTTTTCCTTGAGTTCTTCACACTTTCTTCTTGCAAACACTTGGTTGGGTGGGTTGTGAGAGTGTGAGGCTGCATTTGCTGTACACTCAGCCACTGTGGGTTGAGTTTTGAGGGCTGGTTTGGGGAGTTGAGTGCGGTGAGCCATGATCATGGCATTTTGAGGTCCAAGTGGTGACCTTTGTTGAGAAAGAACCAACCTTTGTGGTGCTATTTTTGTGCACCTTGTTAAGGCAGAGTTTTGGGAGCTATTTGGTGAGTTCCAAGGGCCTTCTTGCTGAGCTTTAGGCTTGGGTAAGTGCTACCAACCTTGATCACGAGTTTTTGTTGCTTAAAGGTGAAGTCTTTGCATGCTAATGGTTAAAGTGAAGTAACCAACACCTAAGAGAACTTGTATATGCTTAAAAATGGATCCTTGGACGTGTTTAAGTGTTAAAAGTTGGACCTTTGGATTGGATATTCATGAAATGCAGAAACTGCATTCTATAGTGAAATATCCGGATATTTGTCGAGCAGATATCCAGATATTGGATATCGGGATATGGGGATATGGATATCCGGATATTGTATATCCGGATATGGTCAGTAAGATATCCAGATATTGAATATCTGGATATGCCCCGAGGAATATCCGGATATTCTGGGATTTCATAGAACAGTAGTTGTGCAGTGTGTACAGTAGGCTATTGGGGGTTTGTGGACCCTAGATTAAGTAAGTTGGACTTCTGTAATTAATGAACTAAGTCAGAATCATGTGATTAAGGGCTTATGGCTTTGTTGGAAGCCTTAAGACGTAAAACGTAATGGAAGGGTGTGGTCTTTAAGATTGTATGCTTGTGGTGCATAATTAATGATATATTATTGGTCCATAACAGATTGTGATACTGTTGTGTTTGGACTTTGAGAGTGGTTGGACTCTTGGCTTGGATTGATTGCTTGCAAGGTAAGCTTTCGTGTCCTCGGTTTAGCCACGTTGTGGTTCCACCATGTCCCATGGGGATGTGTTTTATGCATGCTGTGTTACATGCTTTTGATGTTTTGGAGATATTGTTGAGCTGTTATATGCAATGTGATGTTATGATATGCATGTGAGTCCACCTATACGGTAAGCCTGAGTATGTAGTACATACAATAGGGTGAGGCTGTGGGTGAGGTGCAAGTGGTGTTCCTTGTACTTACTATGTAGGTAATAGACGTATTCCTGCATTTATCTGGCCAGTAGAATAGTGAAAACTCATATGGCATTAGATATCTGTTACACTGCATACTTTTGAGTTAGATACTGCTGTACATGCTGACATGATTGGATATTGGTTGTTGTTTATGTTTTCTGTTATTTTTATGATATTGAGTTGAGACTGCTGTTGGGACTATGTTGCCATATTTGGTGAGCATGGGGTTTGTCCATGCCACATAGACTTGATTATGTCTTGTTTAAGTTGAAGTTGTATTAATGAATCAGGATTTTGGTCCAGGCTATGTGTTGTAGTCCTGTGACTTAGATACTCACTTTATATTTATATATGAGGTATTTCAGTTAGTTGTCTTGCAATTTACATACATGCATTATTTTAAGAAATTGATTAAGTAATCAACTTGGCTAAGGTTAATGGCATCATAATTGAATTAAAGAAAAAGTTATTCCGCATTTAATTAAGCGTGGCTTAATACGATAGTATGTTAACAAACCGGGTTAACACGGGCTGTTACATTTTATGGTATCAGAGCACTTTCTAGGAAAAAGCCTGTATATATTGCAATAACTTAGGATATTTCGTTGCGTGTCTATCTTGTGTTCTCTCTGATTGGTGTGTATCATGATAATGCATATGTGACCACATGACGTGGGCCTGATCAACTCATTCTTTGTGTAACTTGTGCAAATTCATAGTGCAATTAAGGAGGAACCAGGGTACGAGTGAGGATCAACCTGATCCTGTCCTGGCTTCATTGGCTGAGATGCAGGCCCAACTAGCCGATCAGGAGGCCACGAGGCTGGCAAATCAGGCTATGTTGGACGCCATTAGAGAGGCGAACAGGAGAGCCACTGCAGATGTATTGGAGGAGAACCGGATGGCAAACATGACGATGATGAGGGTCATGTTGGAGGAGCTGAGGGCTGGTCCTGTTGCTGGCCAGTGTCCTCCACCGCCACCACCACCTCCACCTAGTCACCAGGAGGACACCCAGAGTCAGATGGGTGAGGGTAGCTACCTGACGGGGGCTATGCAGGCCGTTCCTGTTTTTACTGAGGATCGAGATGAGATCGACCACCGATTGAATGCTTTCCGCAAGCATAAGCCACCTACTTTTGATGGGTCCTATGACCCTATTGCTGCTGCTAGATGGCTCCAGGCCCTGGACAAGATATTCAGGGTGATGCAGTGTACCGAGCCACAAAAGCTGATGTTCGCCAAGTACATACTGGAGGGCGATGCCCATGAGTGGTGGACGAACACTTCCCAGGTGTTCGAGATGCAGGGGCACGTGATGACGTTGCCGTTCTTTGAGGATTGCTTCCTTGGTCGATACTTTCCTTATAATGCACAGGAGAGGAAGCAGGGAGAGTTCGACAGGTTGGTGCAGGGCTTGTTGTCTGTTGACGAGTACCTGACCAAGTTTAATGAGCTGGTCAAGTTTGCTTATTTTCGGATAACGAGACCGACTCCCATTTTCTTAGCTGCTAAGTTCCGTAGGGAACTTAATGAGGACATTGCTGGTCACCTTGCTGGTTCTGCTTCCAGAGACTTCGGGGCTCTGGTGCAGTAGTGTCGTGACATTGAGGATTTCTGTAGCGCGAGTAATGCCAAGAAGGCCAAGATTGAGGTGCCACGGGGTACTGGTGGTTCCACTTCCTGGAGAGACAGGAAGTTTGGGAACAAGGGCAAAGGAAAACAGTTGGAGGCTAAGCAAGCGCCAAATCAGTTCAAGAGGACTTCTGCTCAGGGGAGTACAGCGAGACCTCCTGCTCCCAGATGCTCGGGATGCGGGAAGTCACATTTTGGGCCGTGTTCTACAGGCCAGTTAATATGTTTCTAGTGTGGCAAGGAGGGCCACTACTCCAGAGATTGCCCGTCGGCAATGGCGAGAGCTGCTGCAGTGCAGGCAGTTCCTTTGCAGATGGTTCCTACAGTGGCGCCAGCAGTGCCACCTACTACTGGGCGTGTGTACACACTTGATCTTCAGCAGTCGGATAGACCTCCGAACCTAGTCAGAGGTACTGTTACCATTGGTGATTTAGTAATTGATGTGTTATTTGATTCTGGAGCAACGCATTCTTTTTTTCCTACCTCTATTGCTGTGGGGCTTGAGTTGCCCAGTGTTGTGCTTTCTCCACCGATGCGGGTGACCACCGCCACCGGATAAAAATGTTTGACCTCCACTGTCCATCGCGATGTAGCGTTTCAGTGGGATGGCCGTGACTTCTCGGTAGATCTGATAGGATTGCCGATGGCCAACTTGGAGATTATTCTGGGCATGGATTAGCTGTCTAGAAACTGTGCATTGATTGATTGTTGTGCCAAGAGAGTGGTGATGTCTCCGAGTGGGTCCGCAACCAGTTCCTCACCGTTCATCTGGTTATGCCCCGAGGAATATCCGGATATTCTAGGATTTCGTAGAACAATCGCTGTTCTGTGTGTACATTAGGCTATTGGGGGTTTGTGGACCCTAAATTAAGGAAGTTGGACTTCTGTAATTAATGAACTAAGTCAGAATCTTGTGATTAAGGGCTTATGGCTTTGTTGGAAGCCTTAAGACGTAAAACGTAATGGAAGGGCGTGGTCTTTAAGATTGTATGCTTGTGGTGTATAATTAATGATATATTATTGGTCCATAACAGATTGTGATACTAATGTGTTTGGACTTTGAGAGTGTTTGGACTCTTGGCTTGGATTGATTGCTTGCAAGGTAAGCTTTCGTGTCCTCGGTTTAGCCATGTTGTGGTTCCACCATGTCCCATAGGGATGTGGTTTATGCATGCTGTGTTACATGCTTTTGATGTTTTGGAAATGCTGTTGAGCTGTTATATGCAATGTGCTGTTATGATATGCATGTGAGTCCACCTATACGGTAAGCCTGAGTATGTAGTACATACAATAGGGTGAGGCTGTGGGTGAGGTGCAAGCGGTGTTCCTTGTACTTATTATGTGGGTAATAGACGTATTCCTGCATTTATCTGGCCAGTAGAATAGTGAAAAATCATATGGCATTGGATATCTGTTGCACTGCATACTTTTGGAACTTATACTGGAAATTACTGCTTTTAGAACTTATATTGCACATATAAGTGAGCTTGGGGTGGAAGATCCTTGAAGACCCCTTGTCTTACTGAGATCTCACCCCATGTTCGGGGATGCTTATTTCAGGTTCAGGGAACCCAGGGGTTGAGACTCCTAGTGGCAGAAGGCTAGAGTTGAGTTAGATACTGTTGTACATGCTGACATGACTAGAAAAAGAGATAATAAGAAGAAGGAGATCCGAGAAGAAAAGGAAGTACAGAAAGGAGAGCGAGTAATGGTGGTGGGATTAGATCCTCGAGGTGACGATATAAAGGAAAGGCCAGAACCAGTCGGCACAATGGAGGAAGTCCAGTTGGGAGATTCTAGCGAACAATTTACTAGAGTGGGAACCGAGTTAGAACCATATATGGTGGCGAGTTTAAAAAGATTATTGAAAGAAAATGCAGATTTGTTTGCGTGGAGACCATCTGACATGCCCAGAATGGACCCGGCTGTGTTTTGTCATCGGTTGGCGATAATGTTAGGGGCCAAGCCGGTTATTCAAAAGAAAAAGAAGTTTTGCTTAGAAAGGAAAAGGGCGATAGAGGAGAAGACAAGCGAGTTGTTAGAAGTAGGGTTTATTAGAGAAATAGAGTACGTAACATGGTTAGCTAACCCGTTGTTGATTAAAAAGGCAGATGAGAGATGGAGGATGTGCACAGACTATACCGACTTGAATAAAGTTTGTCCTAAAGACCCATTTCCATTACCAAGCATTGATCAGTTGGTAGATAAGGCATTTGGGTATAAGATGTTGTCATTTATGGATGCATATTCCTAGTATAATCAGATTACCTTTATGGAGGAAAGGTCAAGAGAAAACGTCATTTATCACGGAGAATGCAGTGTATTGTTATAATGTGATGCCGTTTGGGTTGAAGAATGCAGGAGCAACTTATATGAGGATGATGAATAAAGTATTCAAAGATCAAATAGGAAGAATGATGGAGGTATATATGGATGACATGATTGTAATGTCGGAAGACGCTGAAAAGCACTTAGCAGACTTGCAAGAAGTGTTTGAACAAATCCGGAAGCATAATATACGTTTAAATCCGGGTAAGTGTGCTTTTGGAGTTCTGGCGGGCAAGTTTTTAGGTTTTTTGTTAACAGAGAGGGGGATTGAAGCCAAACCGGATAAATGTAGAGTAGTAATGGAGATGAAGAGCCCAGAGAATATTAGAGATGTGCAAAAGTTAAATGGGCGAGTAACGGCGTTGTCTATATTTTTTTGAAAATCTACACAGGTCTCATTGCCATTGTTCCAGTTGCTTAAAAAAGGGTGTGATTTTGCATGGTCAGAGGAGTGCGAAAAGGCTTTCCAACACTTCAAAAGTAGTTTGGCATCACCACCAATTCTTAGCAAGCTGGAACTAGGTGAGCTTTTGTATTTATATTTATCAGTTTCGCAGGAAGCGGTATGCTCGGTGCTTATCCGAGAATAAAGTGATGGTGGTCAAAAACCAGTCTACTTCATAAGTAAAGTGTTACAAGGAGTAGAGGTGAGGTACCAGTATGTGGAGAAGGTGGCTTTTGCTTTATTAGTAACGGCGAGGAGGCTCCGTCAGTATTTTCAGTACCATCAGATAATAGTCAGAATGAATCAACCCATTAAGCAAATGTTGCATAAGCCAGATCTCGCTGGACGGATGGTGACTTGGGCGGTGGAGTTGTCTGAGTTCGGCATTAATTTTGAACCACGGAAGGCCATTAAAGCACAAGCTTTGGCAGATTTTGTGGTAGAAATGACTCATCCTTGTAGCGAATTGGGAGATAAGTGGTGGAAGTTGTTTGTAGATGGTTCATCTAATAGGCGAGGTAGTGGGGTAGGAATTATTGTGGAAAACCCGGAAGGAGTGGCTGTAGAGCATTCATTGTCGTTGGAATTTCCCACGAGCAACAATCAGGCAGAATATGAGTCAATGATTACCGGGTTAACTTTGGCTAGGGAGCTCGGAGCTGAATGTTTATTGGTATATAGTGATTCTCAGTTAGCAAGAGTGCAAGAGTTGATGAAATAGTTTAAAGAGGTCCGGATAGAACACATTCGGAGGAATGATAATGTACGAGCAAATGTTTTGTCCAAGTTAGCAAGTACTAAAACAACTGGAAGTTTGAGGACAATTATACAGCAAAGTGCGAAGGCTCCGAGTATAGTGTGGATGGTGCAAGAAGTAGATTGGAGGAGTCCAATTCAAGACTTTTTAGAAAAAAGGAGAAGAGCCTGGAGATCCAAAGGAGGCAGTTAAATTGAGAAGGAGAGCAACATGGTAAGTGATAATAGAGGGGCAGTTGTACAGAAGGGGGTTGAAGTCGCCATTATTGAAGTGTTTAGCAGCACCGAATACGGAGTATGTATTAGAAGAAATACATGAAGGTATTAATGGGCATCATCTTGGAGGGAAGTCATTAGCAAGAAAGGCTATACGAGCAGGGTATTTTTGGCCAACAATGGGAGAAGATGCGAAAAGGCATGTGCAAAGGTGTGAGCAGTGTCAGAAGTTTTCTAACATTCATCAGGCCCCACCAGAGGAGATGAACCTCTTGCAAAAATTACTTCTCGGAAGGTGCAGAAGTTTTTTATTAGCAAAATTGTTTGCAGATTTGGTATTCCAGCGGTAGTCATCACAGATAATGGAACTCAATTCATGGACAGCAAGTTTAGGCAAATGGTAGCCGAGTTGGGAGTGAAGCATAAGTTTTCTGCAGTAGATCATCCACAAACTAAGGGGAAAGTAGAATCTATAAATAAGATACTGACAAACGGATTGAAAAGAAGAATGGAGAATTGTAAAGGTAGCTGGGTAGAAGAACTGGATAATGTGTTATGGGGATACAGAACTTCAGTGCAATCTAGTATTCAAGAAACTCCATTCAAGATGACTTACGGGTTTGATGAAATGTTTCCCGTAGAAGTCGGAGAACCATCGTGGAGGAGAAGGATGTTGTCGGAAGAAGGAGAAGAAGAGAATAATGAAATGATGAAAATTGATTTGCAGTTATTGGAGGAAGAGCGAGAGAAAGCGTCATTAGTGGAAATGGCTTCTAAACAGCGAGCAGCTACTCAGTATAATAGGACGGTGGTCAAAAGAACGTTTCAAGTTGGAGATTTGGTGCTCAGGCGGGTCGACGTAGGGAATAAAAATGCAAGAGATGGGAAGATGGCAGTTAACTGGGAGGGCCCGTACCGGGTAGTAACCACCCAGACGGGAGCGTGTCAGATAGAGCATTTAGATGGGAAACCAATTCCAACATATTGGAATGCGGCCAAATTGAAAAGGTATTTCAGTTAAAGAATTTGGGATTTACAGAGAATGCAAGTCGGATGACATGTGTTTAATTTATTTTAAGTACAGTTAAGTAGGTTTCATAGTGGTATGGTAATATGTTATTTAGGAAGATTAAGTCTTGCAGTATTTAGTAGAATATATTTGAATTTGTATGGGTGATGTTATTTCAATTCAATAAAGCCAGTTCGATAATGATTGTGTTAGCAGGAAACAAAGTCCTTTGCCGCCTTCACTGGCTTCTTGGGCACCCGTTCAATTCCTACTCGGAAGCAGGAAAACATAGTCTCTTACCGCCTTCATTGGCTTCTTAGGCACCCGTTCAATTCCTACTCGGAAGCGGGAAAACAAAGTCCCTCGCCGCCTGAAAAGGCTTCTTGGGCACCCGTTCAATCCCTACTCAGAAGCGGGAAAACAAAGTCCCTTGCCGCCTTCACTGGCTTCTTGGGCAACCGTTCAATTCCTACTCGGAAGCGGGAAAATAAAGTCCCTCGCCCTCTGCAAAGGCATCTTGGGCACCCGTTCAATTCCTATTCGGAAGCGGGAAAACAAAGTCCCTTGCCGCCTTCACAGGCCTCCTGGGCACCCGTTCAATTCCTACTCGGAAGCAGGAAAATAAAGTCCCTTGCCGCTTTCACAGGCCTCTTGGGCACCCTTTCAATTCCTACTCGGAAGCGGGAAAACAAAGTCCCTTGCCGCCCTCACAGGCCTCTTGGGCACCCGTTCAATTCCTACTCGGGGAAGCGGGAAAACAAAGTCCCTTGCTGCCTTCACAGGTCCCTTGGGCACCCGTTCAATTCCTACTCGGGGAAGCGGGAAAACAAAGTCCCTGGCTGCCTTCACAGGTCCCTTGGGCACCCGTTCAAATTCCTACTCGGAAGCGGGAAAACAAGTTATTTGGCGGGCTTATTACGCACTCGCATAATTTTTACTTGGACACAGGCAAGAAAATTTGGCCACTTTTCATAAACACTAATTTATTTTAAATATTGGGAGCACTGGTTTAGTTTTTATTCAAAAAAAAGAGGCCGAGTAAATATTGCAAATAAGGAAGTCGGGAAAAGGATAGGCAATTACAACTTTAATAATTCCAAGGATTAAAGTACATTGTTACATTACCAAATGTTGAAATAGACAAGAAAAGTAAAAATGAGTACAAAACAAAGTGGCATCCCACCCTTCAGATATCCTTGGTAACATTTTCAGCAGCAGTGTGAGCGGAAGTAGACGTTGAAATCACATAGTCGAATGGATTGTCAGCTAGCACAGTTACAAGACCCCTTTCATCATGAGTGTACAGTCGGCCATTTTCCACAAAGTTGAAAGTCTCAATTTTTTCTATGTTTGGTAAGGGAGATTCAGGGTGGAAAAATTTCACCTGATCTACAACCCAACCACGAATTTGATGACCAAAAGCAATGTATTTTGAATCCATGTCATCAGCAGCTTGTTGTAAAGTCGAGACGTTTTTCTTTAAAGTGTCTACTTCTAGTTCCAGCTCGGCAACACGGAGATCAGAGTCTTGGAAGTTCGTCTTTAGGACTTGGTGCTCGTCAGCTAGCACTTGGTTGTCTTGTTTCAAAGAAGTATGTTCTTCATGCAGCTTTTTCATTGATTCTTCTAGTTTGAGTTGAGTCTCTTGAGCGACCAGCCCATGCAGTTTCAGCCTGTTTAATTAGGCGAGTTTGTTCTGTTTGAAAGTTAGCTTTTGAAAGTTGAAGTTCTTTTAGCTCAGATAGGAGTTGTTGACGTTCAGCAAGAGCGAGGAGAGCCATTTTATAGTAATGGGCTTCTTGCAGGGAATGATCTCGGATGTTAGTGAATTTGTTGATCAGTTGGTCTAAAGAGAATTTACCCCACTTCTCACGGAGCCCGGGAGTGAAACAGGTTTTCAATTTTTTCATGAAAGGGGGTTCAGAAAGAGGAGCAGCAACACCAGAAGCAGGGGGGTCAAAGACTTCTCACCTGCACCATCCGAGCTAGCTTCATTAATTCGTAGTCGTTTTGGGCCCTGAACTTCGCCGGAATCAAGTGGAGTTTCCGGGTCTGTTTCCATAGTGTTACTTGGTATAGAACCGGTAGCAGAAGTAGCCGATACAGGAGACCGGGTAGGAGAAAAGATCTTCTCGCCAGAAGTGCCATGGCGTACAACTTTGTGACTGGATATAGTAGAATCTTCTTTTTGAGCAGCTTTCTGTTTTTGGCAGGCAAAGAATGTAGGATCCATGCACTTGTCTGAGGAAGATATACAACAGAAAATAAGTATAAGATCCAATGAAGAATATCCAAAGAACATAAGAAAAATCACCTAAGTACTTAATTAGTTTTTGGCAAATCCAATCAGCAGAATCTTTGTTAGTTAAGATAGACCGAGGATTGATAGAAGTGTTTTCTTTACATAACTCGGAAGCCAGCTGTAAGAACCCGCACCGCTAATTAAGGTAATTAATGATTTAATTGTGATAATTAGTAAATAATTCCATAATTGACCGTAATAAATATTATGAGGCTTTAATAATTATAATTAGTGGGTAAGAATGCTAAAAGTCGCTTTTCAGAAGAAAAGTGCAGATACCGGTTCTGCTAGTCGGTATAAATGCGTATCGAAAAGTATCCCGCAAAATTATTATGAGTGCATGATAATTACTAGAATAATATGTAGGACTTTTAAAACGAATTTCAAGTCAAAATAATGAGATCTGATGCCAAAACTGATACTGGCTATGGAAAAGCGCGTACCAGAAAGGTTCTCAGAAAAATAAAATACAAATATGATAATTCTTGTAAAATTGAGTAGTTTAAGATTTCAAAGTTTGGGATCAAGATATTTTGCGTAGCTATTAAGGCTAATTCTGCGCATTATGACTTAAGTGGCTATATATATGTGTTTTAGGCACAAAACCCTAGACACCTTAGTGATCCTACGTGAGCCTTTTGTGGTGACTGGTCAGCTGGTGTGAGTGCATGGCCTTTCTCTTCCATTTTTGAGCCAAGTGATCATCTTTTGCTTGGTTTCTTCCTCCTTTTCTTGGTAAACACTTGAGAGTTGGCATGGTGAGGAGTTGTGGGTTATTGTTCTGAGTGTCCAGCCTCTGTTTGTTGGTGAGGGTGCTGGCCTTGGGTGGTTTGAGTGTTGAAAGCCTTAGTAATGGCATTTGGAGGTCCAAGTGGTGACCTTTAGTTTTAAAGAACCAACCTTTGTGAAGGCATTTTTGTTTGGTGTAAAGTCAGAACCTAGGGAGCTGGTTGTGGGCTCCAAGAGCACCTCCATTTTCTGTTTCAAGCCTTTGGTGAGTTATACCAACCTTGATTATGTGTTTTAATGGGTTAAAGGTGATATCTTTGCATGTTAATGGGTTAAGTAAGTAACCAACTGGTATGTTAACCTAAGAGGGTATAAAAATGCATGCTTTAACATTTTGAAGTGTTAAAATGGAACCTTGGAAGGATATCTTCACGAAATGCAGAAAATGCATTCTTTCGTGAAATATCCGGATATTTGTCGAACAAATATCCGGATATTAGATATCTGGATATGGTATCCGGATATTGGATATCCAGATATGGGGATCTGGATATCCTGATATTGTATATCCGGATATGGTCATTGAGATATCCGGATATTGAATATCCCGATATGTCCCCGAGGAATATCCGGATATTCTGGGATTTCGAAGAACAGTAGCTTTACTGTGCATATAGCAGGCTATTGGGGTTTGTGGACCCTAGATTGATGAAGTGGAACTTCTGTAATTAATGAACTAAGTTAGAATCAAGTGATTAAGGGCTTATGGCTTTGTATGGATCCTTAAGACGTAAAACGTAAAGGAAAGGCGTTGTCTTTAAGTTGTATGCTTGAGGTGCATAATTATTGATATAGTGTTGGTCCATAACAGATTGTGATTCTGCTGTGTTTGGACTGTGAGCTTATGGACTCTTGGCTTTGGGTATTAGCTTGCAAGGTAAGCTTTCGTGTCCTCGGTTTAGCCATGTTATGGTTCCACCATGTTCCATGGGGATATGGTATATGCATGCTGTGTTACATGCTTTTGAAAATATGAAATGTTGATTGAACTTTACATGTAATGGCTTTTAATATGCATGTGTTGTTCCATCTTGACGGTAAGCCTGAGTATGTGGTGTCATACAATACGGTGATCCGAGGTGGATGCAAGTGGCGTCTTGCACTATATGTAGGAGATAGACATATTCCTGCATTTCTCTGGCCAGTAGAATAGTATTGACACACATGACATGATTATCTGCTACATTGCATTGTTTTAGAACTGATGATGATGAACTGCTTTTAAACTTATATTGCACATGTAAGTGAGCTTGGGGTGGAAGATCCTTGAGGACCCCTTGTCTTACTGAGATTTCTTGTTTAGAGATCTCACCCCACGTTTGGGGAATGCTTATTTTAGGTTCAGGTAGTATGGGGGCTGACGTCTCTGGTGGCAAGAGGCCAGAGCATGATTGATGATATTTGTTATGACTGCCTTGATGATAGCATGACTGGATTGGATGCTGTTTATGTTTTCCGCACCTTTATTATTACGCTGTTAATGTTGAAACTGATGTTGGGCTTTATTGCCTTATTTGTGTGAGCATGGGGTTTGTCCATGTCACTTTATGTTAGTACTTTGAGCTGAGTTGTTTAATCTGATAGTTGGTCCGGTCTACGTGTTGTAGTTCCGTGACTAGATACTTATGTTTATCTTATTTATTTAATGAGGTATTTCAGTTAGCTGTTTTATTGCAATTACATACAGGCAATGTTTTTATAATTGATTAATAAGCAAGTTGGTAATGATAATGACATCATAAGTGAAAAGAAAAAGATATTACGCATTTTTAATTAAGCGCAGCTTAATACGATAGTATGATAACATTACCGGATATATACGGGGTGTTACACCAGCCTTTTGAACCAAGTATAAGTTTCTCGCTCCTCGGTACTCAAACGTTTTGAGTTAGTTAAGAATGCTTTGGCAGAAGTTGTGTAATGATGACGGTTCCAACTGAGAGGAAATAGAGGAGTTTCGTCTTGACGTAAAAAGAAAGCAGAAGGAGGAGCAGGTTGGGAAGAAGAAGAAGAGACAGAAGGTGTAGCGGGAAGGGCTTCGGGCATACAAATTCTGAAGTATTCTTCTTTGAAGTTTTTCCGGTTATCCTCGTAGATAGTACACCAACGCATCCCAGGGCGAGCTTTTAAAGAAACCCAGCTATGCCGAGTGCATTCTTTATCAACAGCGTTTCGGAACACGGCATATAGGCAGAAGAAGACTCGAAAAGAGTAAGTGAATCCAAAAGATCGACAGACTATCTCAAAAGCATGTAAGAAACACCAGCTGTTAGGGTGTAGTTGTGAAGGGGTGACTTCGAGATGGTTCAGGAAATCCATTTGGAATTCGGTAAAGGGTAAAGTTATTTTGAGCTCGGAAAATAAGCATTTGTAGATAAAAAAGAAGGAATTCTCACCTTGCCTGGAAGGCGAGCAGATGCGTTCTTCTCCTACAGGTGCAGAAACTCGAAAAGACGTGATAATGGAGTCATGACATAGTGGTATCAATTGCAAAGCAATATGGAGGGAACTCGGCTGGTTTTCATAGGAAGAACGAAGTCCTAGTGCTTCTTCGTTTACCCATTCTAAACCTTCTATAGTAGAAGGAAGTGCGAAGCGAGAAAGGGGAAGTGAACGGTAGGGACGATTCCTCGGCATGGCCTGGATGGAAAGGTACCAATAAAATTTAGTTTAGAAGATATGTTGTAAGTTGAAATAGTAGGTGTAGAGTGGGCTGGTTATGGTTGGATCCTTAATCCGTCCAGAACCTCATATGCCGGTAAATGAATGTTAAAGAAAAGAAAAGAACACAGAAGTAAAAGGGGTATGGAGAAAAGTAGAAGATAAAGAATGAATGTCAGGTTATATGCACGTTTAGTAGTATTACAGATATCAGTACAAGAACATTCTGTAAATATGCAAGAAACAAAAAGATAATGGAGAAATCAAAAGAACTTACTTGTATAGCGTAGTGGAGGTTGGAATGAAAGAAGGAGAGTCACAGCAAGAATGGCGTGAAGAGTACAACAGCACCAAACAAGAAATGCAAGATAGCAAGATAGAAGGAGAAGAAAGAAGTAGAAGAAGGAGATGGTAATGATAGCCGAAATGGTTAAATAGGGCAAGGAAACGGCAAGGAAAAGGTACATGGCTTTTCGAATTTCGAAAGTAATGATGAGGACAGGACGAATCGTTTCACGTGCGCAGTCGTGGAGAAAAGAGAAAAAGGTACATGAGGCGTTTCGAATTTCGAAAACAATGATGGTGTCAGGACGAGTCATATCAGGTGTCAAATTGTTTAAGAAATTGATGCCATCGGAGTATGACAAGTGACAAATGTAATCTGGAAGGTCAAGAAGTCTTTAATGTGGTATGGATATTAGACAAAGTGAGATATGATAAGAAATAAATGAAGAGTTAAGCCCGGAGTATAATAGGTGAATCCGAGTTGGGGGCTTAAAACAAAAGTTAAGCTTGGAGTATAATCGTCATTGTACTCCGAGCTTGGAGGCTTAATGTTTCGGGCTGGTATACCCGGATGGGTTTGCTCGGATTATGGGTTAGTAACTGCATGTAGTGGCTGAACGATGTGGGACCTTCCATGATGACACTAAACGGTTATTAATGCCCACGATCACATGGTAACTACTGAGGTCAGTTGTATCTATATATAGAGAAGAATAGGTTCAGAGCCAAGACAGACTGATTACAAACAGAAAACCCATATTGATGTTCATCCAAAACAATACCACAACCAGAAAATTATATCATACTATTCATAGCATCACAGTCATGGTAATTGAAATAAAATTCATAATATTGAAATTAAAATAACTCTTCAAGATTTGGCCACTTTGGTGACTAATAAATCTACCATGATTTAATTCCAAAATTAAAATATTTCATAAATAATAATAGAATAAAATTTTCACATTCAATTGGAGCTGATAATATATACTCCGAAAATCATGCCCACGATAACAAATAAACGGTAAATTGTGCCCACTGATAACAAATAAACTCGTAATCGTGGAAAATTAAATAAAATATTGATAAACCAAATCATGCCCACTGTTCATTCATAAAGTGAAACCATTCAAAGCGTGGACACAAAAACCGTGAATGTGGACACAAATATATTTCTTATATGAAACTCTAACCAAATCATGCCCACCGATTACAGTGCACATTCGATTTTCAAGTCTACGATGAAATTCTATTAAATATCAAATGTGGACACACAAAAAAATGAGAGTGTCAAATGATCTTTAATTCAAAATCAATTCAACTTTCATCCACGATACTTTAATATGCATTGAATATGCATTGAATATGCTTTATCCAGTATCCCATTCATACAAGTAGTCATTCACCATTCAATCCATTTCGTACTTTTGTGTATTACAAAATCAAATAATTTTTTTTTGCTTCAGAACTCGAAAACCGAGAATGGCATTCTGAAAGTTAATTGGAAACCGACGTAATTGTTTTTTCAAAATTCACACAAAAAATTCAAAAACCGATTAATAGATATGAAAACCTTTTATCTCTTCGGTTTCGTTACTGTACGCGTTAATATGGAATCATGGATTCGAAACCGGTAATTTGCAAAATCCTGGAAACATCATAAATTCTTAAATACATGCTCTGAAATCACATGTAAGATATTCATCAGTAAATCAATAATTCATGTTCAACAATGCTCATTCAAGAACATGATACAGGATCTTGAGAATTTATGACTTTTACATAAGAGCGTACCTTTCTCCATTAATGCGGAAGAACTTTGATGATGAAAGATTGTTTATCAGAGTCTTTACCCTCTACTTTCCTTGTATCGTCTATGACAGGGATCTGATACAACTTTTATGGGCAGACCATGAAGGAGAGAATTCTGAGAGATAATCATAATCAGAGACTCACCATTTTTTCTCTTTATATAACTTAACTATGTCACCAGTTACGAAGTTTCAAATAACTCCTTGTAACTTCTCATTAATGCGAAACGTCAAAACGTCAATTACCATTAATGTGAAACGTTACCATAATTCGAAACGTCACAACGTTAATTACCATTAATGCAAAACATTAACATAATGTGAAACGTCAAAACGTCAATTACCATTAATGCGAAACGTTACCATAATGCGAAACGTCAATTACCATAAAGCTTTTTTTATTATTAATTAAATCAATTGACACACATTACACATGAGACACAAATAGTGTTACAATGATAACGTATACTTTTCTCTTATCTAATATGAGCGATGATGGAACATGGGAAAAAGTGTTATTTTAAACAATAATTATTATTATTTTTTTGGTAATCAATAATAATTAATTTTAACTAACTTTTATTTTACATGAGAAGAAGAAAATTTGTGAATCGAAATAATTCAACTTTCAGTTTATAATTTCATTTTTATTAAATAAGTAAAAAATAATTTATTTAAATTTTTTGTGATCATATTTGTTTTCTTCCTTTCATTATTTTAATCTTTTCTCTTCGCAACATTCAGATGTCTTTTTCATGTTAAAATAACAAAAGTTTGATGAAAAAGGAATAGTACCATGAGACTTGTTACTCGCACACAAATTTTTAACACGAAAACCTCGTATGTCTTATCTAATTCATTCATTTTGCTTTTCTTTCTTTTTCCTTTTCTTTCTTTTTCTCTCCAACATCTATGGTCCATGAGTCCTTATCCTACCCACCCAATTTATTTAGTTTATGGGAGTAGCAAGAACAGCTCAATTTAAAAGGTTAGCCGCGTACCAAATGTGGGTTCCAACGAAGAGTTGAGAACCAACTTCGACCTAATTTAAGAGTTAAGAAAGCCAGCTCAACTCCATTTAACAGGTTAGTAGCGAAAGGTAAGGCTTCATTCCCGAGTGGACGAGAAGAAGGAGCAAGCCCTATTTATTAAGGGAAGAGAAGAAAGGTTTACTAGACTAGCTACCGAGCTGACTCAAGGAAGCCGGAAAGAAAGGGCTTCCAGACAGCTTCGGCAACATAAACTTGAGCTGAGGAATACGGAAGAGAAGCGGATTCCACTTAATCTACCTTGTAGCTATCTGTGTGATAAAATTTCGGTGGATTCCTCATTTCCGTTGTACCATTTATGCAACTCGAATTTATTAAAAAAAAAAAAACATAATTTTGTATAAGGGTTTATCATCTATCTTTAAACATAACCATGGAAAATTTCCTACAATCACATTATTTTGTGGGGCCCACAGCAAAAAAAAATTTCGGCACGCAAAACGAATCTCTATAACATAACACAATCACTTTTCCTACAACATAACACTTATAAAACTCTTTTTATAACGTCACTTTCGTGTTAAAATAACAAAGTTTGACCAAAATTGAATTCTATCATTTATGTCACATTATTCTAAAGATTGCGTTACGTTGAATTTTTAGTTCCAACTATTAGATTCGTTGGATTACGATTACTATTTTATCGAGTTTAATATAAATATTTAGGATGTCTTATGTTACTTTGCACAATTTATGAATATTATAAATTTAGATTCATTTTTTTGATAAATTATTGAATATTAAATATAATATATACATATAAATTAAAAATATTATTTAATATCAAAACGTGTCGAAATTTAACATTTTTTAAAATTAACGTGTCGAAATGTCATGTCGTATCGTGTCAAATGTCCCGTATCGATATCCGTGCTAGATTGCCCAACAACATGGTTGGTGTTGGGAAACGACGACAAAAAAAGTTGCTTAAAAGATAGCACGGTGCACTCATAGCCTTACTTGGACGCCAACGAAAATTTCAGCTACAAAACAAAGTTCACATGGCACGCATATACAAGTACAACCTGCGTTACACATCACCATCAACTCAAATGCATTTGCCCTTAACTTTTTGAACTTCGAAGCTCACCCAATAACATTTAGTGAATGATGATTCCACCATTACCCATTCCCCTTTCCATGGAATACGCAAAATGAAGGATTCCTGCCTTACCCTTCAAGTAATGGTTGCTTAAATACATGTCAGCAGAACTATCTAGTTGAGCCAAGCAACCATTCCACTGTTTTCCTCATCATATGGCTACCAACATTGTAACCAATGCAAACCACAAATTTGAACTTGATTGCAAGAAAATTCATGATTCTTTAGGGGGTTTGAGGCAACTGATTCCATCTCTGGCTTGCCTAACACAGCTTGAAAGACAACAGCTAAAGGAGACCTACAAGGAAGTGTATGGAAAAGACTTGATAAGTCAACTTCAAAGATATGAAGATGAGTTTTCTTGCATGAAATGCTCTGCTTTATACTTGTGGATGCTTGACCCACATGATAGAGATGCTGTTGTGGCTAGAGAAGCTCTTCAACAAGATGAGACAAATTTCAAGGCTCTTGTGGAAATTTTTGCTTGTAGAAAATCAAGTCATGTTCTTCTCATCATACAGGTCTACCAGAAAAGGTTCAGAAGGCTGTTGGACCAAGATATTATCAATTTGGACCCTCCACATCCATTTCAAAAGGTGAGATTATTGGGAAACACTCAAATAGTATATGGAAATTGTCAATTGTTTGTAAATTTAAAGAGATGGGTTTGATTATGCAGATTCTTGTGGCATTGGCTGCATCACATAAAGCTCACCAAACTGATGTTAGTCAGCATATATCTAAGTGTGATGCAAGGAGGCTCTATGAAACTGGGGAGGGAAGCTTAGGAGCTGTGGATGAAGCTGTTGTACTAGAAATTTTAAGCAAGAGGAGCATCCCCCAACTGAAGCTAACATTTTTAAGTTATAAAAGCATTTATGGGCATGACTACACAAAGGTATTCAAATAATAAGATAAGATAAAATAATAAGCTAGTAATCCTCTCCCTGCCACACCATTCAATGTATTTTCATTATTTGTTGGATTTGAAATTTGATTTGTGTGTTCCTTTATGCACTCTATGTTTTAGTCTATCAAGAAGGGAAACTATGGACAATTTGGTAAAGCTTTATTGGTGGTTGTGAAATGCATTTGTAATCCAGCATATTATTATGCAAAGGTAACAATTTTATCTTTGTTTTTCTTTTAACAGAACTGACTTTCAGTTGGGGTGCAGTTGTATGTTCCCAAATTGTTGTTTCAAAATTTCAATAAAATAGTCTAGTAAGAGATTGATTAGTTGAAAAATAAGTTAAAATTTGGGTTAATAATGGCAGTCACTGTATACAAGCATCAAAGGGGAAACAAGGGACAGAGGAACTTTGGCACGAGCATTGGTAAGCAGGGCTGAGGTAGACATGGATGAGATTAGAAGGGTTTTCAAGGAGAAGTATGAAAAGGAACTTGTTGACGTTATACATGAAGGAATTCCATCTGGTGATTGCAAAGACTTTCTAGTTGCTTTGGCTACAAGATCTACTTCTCCTTCTTAAGTAGTTCCAGCTTATGAAGCACCGATACGGCATTTTCGATACGTTCTCGATGATACAGGATATCAATTACCAAACAATACGTGTCCGATATGTGTCCGATACGTTTCCGATACGCGTATCCGATAAATTGGAAAAAAGTTTAAGGAATATCGGTGCTTCTTAGGTTCCAGCTTCTGCTCCAAAAATCTATTGAAACAAAACTTGTTGAGAACAATGTAATTAAAATTAGCTTTCTGAAATTCTCTTGAGATTGGCGTGAAGTGAAAAACTTGTTTAGCTTAACTTGTAGTGGCATACAGTTATATATAATGTGGCAATGTAAAAAGTAATGTCTGACTCTATAAAGCAAAGAAATTTTACGGTCTTAAAAGTACTCGTGTCTAACTACGTAGCAACCTTCGTCCTAAGCTATGAATTTTGTAAATAAATAATTGAAATTACACCAATTTAGACGTTTCTTTTTCTCCTGGTCGGTTTCGGTTGATGGTGTTTCCATGCTTCCATCGTTAGGGAGTGAGAAAAGACTCTCTGTATACATAGCTAAGTTGAACGCTTTCGCATCAGCACAACGATATTTACAACGTTCCAGCAATTCTCCTTTCTCATTAAATTTCATCAATTCTGCAACATGAGAACTTAATGCAATAAGTTCACCACCTTTGGTCATGCATACAGCAGAAAGTGGCCTAGGAATCTCAATCAGAGTCTCAAAATGACTGCACTCTTGAGAAATGATCCAAAATACGGTAACTGTTTCAGCTATAATTTAGGAAAACTGTCACCAGTCAATTAATTAGGATATTTTATGCATTTAAATTGTATTCCTATTTTCTCTCTTCAGTTTCTGCACATTAGCTTCACTCTTAATTAGTGGGAGTTACATTAGCTCCACTCTTAATTAGTGGGAGTTACGTTAGCTCCACTCTTAATTAGTGGGAGTTGGTTTTCTTTTTTTTCAGTTATGTAAAATGCCTATTTAATGGCTTTATTTGTGATTCAATGAAATGTGGCAGAGTACAGTTTCATTTCTGTTTTTTATTGCCATCGTTATTTTCTCTTTATTTCTTACAAATGGTATCAAAAGCTCGGTTCTTTCTTCAACTGGGCGTCTAAGATAGTGATTTGGCTCTTTTAAATGGCAACAAATGGGGCTTCTGCTTCACAGCCCTTAATCCCTGTGTTTAATGGGGACAAGTACCAATTCTGGAGCATCAAAATGAAGACACTGTTCAAATCACAAGATTTGTGGGAGCTTGTTGAGGGAGGTGTTCCTGAACCTGACGAAGCCACTAGATTGAGGGAGAATAAGAAGAAGGATGCAAAAGCACTTTTCTTCCTTCAACAGGCTGTCCATGAGGATATATTTCCAAGGATTATGGGTGCAACTTCATCCAGGGAGGCATGGCAAATTCTGCAGAAGGAGTTTCAAGGTGATAGTAAGGTTATGGCAATCAAATTGCAGACACTTCGACGGGAGTTTGAAACTGCAATGATGAGGAGAAATGAATCAGTCCAGGAGTTTCTTTCTAGAGTCTCAGCGTTAGTGAGTCAAATGCGAATTTATGGTGAACAATGTAATGATCAAACTGTTGTGGCTAAGGTGTTAAGAAGTTTAACACCTCAATATGATCATGTTGTAGCAGCTATTGAAGAATCAAAGGATCTGACAACTTTCACCTTTGATGAGTTGATGGGTTCTCTACAAGCCCATGAAGCAAGAATCAAACGACCAAATGAACAAGATGAGGAGAAGGCATTTCACATAAAGGGGGAGCCTTCAACAGTAGAAAAGTTCAAGCGTGGTGGTGAAACATCTTGGAGAGGAGGAAGGACTGCAGGCCGAGGACGTGGAAGAGGTGGAAGCCAAGGTATTCAATGTTTTAACTGTAAGCGTTTTGGTCATATTCAAGCAAAGTGCTGGTCAAAACCAAATCAAGCAAATTATGCAGAGGAAGTTGAAAATGGAGAAGAAGAAGATGATTACAGGTTGTTCATGGCAATGATGGAAGATGACTCGGACAAGCAGAATATTTGGTTCGTAGACAGTGGATGCTCGAACCACATGACATGCATCAAAACCTTGTTTGAAGAGCTGGATGAAAGCTATAAGAAAGAAGTCAGACTTGGTGACAGCAAATGTATTCAAATTGAAGGACGGGGAACAGTTGCATTACGAAACAATAATGGTAAAATTAATTACCTTTGCAATGTGTTCTTCGTTCCAAGTTTGTCTCAAAGTCTGTTAAGTGTTGGACAGTTGATCACTAGTGGATATACTATGGTATTTGATGATTCTTCATGCCTAATTAAAAGCAAGGAGACAGGTCAAGAAGTGATGAAAACAAGCATGACAAAGAACAAACTATTTCCGGTGGACTTTTCTAACTTGGAAAGTTGTGTGATGATAGCAAAAGAAGATGCAGAGACAAAGCTTTGGCATAGGAGATATGGGCATCTTAACTTCAAAAGTTTAAAGCTGCTGCAACAAAAAGAAATGGTAAGAGGAATTCCCAAGCTTGAAATTTTGGAGGTATGTGAAGCATGCATTTATGGAAAACAAAGTAAGAAACCCTTCCCTACAGAGAAGACATGGAGGGCATCAACCAATCTAGAATTAATCCATGCAGACTTGTGTGGACCAATGAAGACGGAGACACTTGGAGGAAGTCATTTTTTCATGCTTTTAACTGATGATCACAGTAGAATGAGTTGGGTCTATTTTCTGCAAAGCAAAGCTGAGGCATTCGAAGCTTTCAAGAAATTTAAACTTCAAGCTGAGAAGCAAAGTGGCCAGCATATCAAGGTATTAAGAACTGATAGAGGCGGAGAGTTCAATTCGAAAGCATTTAACTCCTTTTGTGAAGATCATGGTATTCACCGAGAGCTCACAGCGCCTTACACTCCAGAACAAAATGGTGTGGCCGAGCGAAAAAATCGAACTGTGGTGGAGATGGCACGAAGTATGATTCAAGAGAAGGGGCGGCCCAAAATTTTTTGGGGAGAAGCTATTGCCACGGCTGTATATCTCCTGAATATTTCACCAACAAAAGCCGTTCCAAATCAAACTCCTTATGAAGTGTGGACTGGTAGAAAACCAGGGGTAAGCCACTTAAAAGTCTTTGGATGCATTGCTTATACTTTAATTGCCTCACAAATCCGCAGCAAACTTGATGCAAAAGCCATAAAATGTGTCTTTGTTGGTTATTCAACTAGCTCTAAAGCTTACCGGCTTTATAATCCCTTGAATGGAAAGATCATTATTAGTAGAAATGTGATATTCAATGAGGAAGGAGGATGGACATGGAGAGAAGATAACAAGGGAGGCATTCATCTTGAAGAATTGGCCATAGAAGAAGAGCAATCCAATGCTGAAGAAGAGCAAAACAATGGTGATAATTTACTTCAAACTCCACCCAACACCCCAGGGAGCTCCAACATCTCCACACCAACAATGTCTTCATCAAGTAATGAAATGACTACAGATTCATCTGAAGAAGTGGGGCCACAAGGTTATAGATCTTTGAGAGATATTTATGAAGCATCACAAGCTTTGTTTGTAGCTGATCCATATTGCTTTGAGGAAGCAATCACAAAAACAGAATGGAAGAAGGCCATGGAAGAAGAATTAGAAGCAATAGAAAGGAATGAAACTTGGGAGCTGGTTGATTTACCTAAGGGCAAGAAGGAAATTGGAGTCAAGTGGGTGTTTAGAACAAAGTACAATGCAGATGGAAGTATACAGAAACATAAAGCAAGGTTGGTGGCAAAGGGTTATGCTCAACAACATGGAGTTGATTATGAAGATACTTTCTCTCCAGTTGCACGTTTTGAAACGGTAAGAACTCTCTTAGCACTTGCTGCACAATTGAATTGGAGTGTGTATCAGTTTGATGTCAAATCAGCCTTTCTTAATGGTGAGTTAGGAGAAGAAGTCTATATAATGCAACCTATAGGATTTGTTGTTCAAAATGAAGAAGATAAAGTGTACAGGCTAAAGAAAGCTCTTTATGGGTTGAAGCAGGCCCCAAGAGCATGGTATGAAAAAATTAATTCTTACTTCATTGAGAATGGCTTTAATAGAAGCAAAAGTGAGCCCACACTTTATATTAAAAAGGAAGGTAAGGAGATCCTGTTTGTTAGTCTTTATGTAGATGATATGATTTACATGGGCTCATCAACTCTCATTGTTAGACAATTCCAAGAAAATATGAAAAACAGGTTTGAAATGTCAGATTTGGGTTTACTGCATTACTTTCTTGGAATAGAAGTGAAGCAAGTGAAGAATGGCATCTTTATCTCACAGAAGAAGTATGCAACTGATCTATTAAAAAGGTTTCATATGACTGGTTGCAAAACAGCTGCCACACCAATGAATATGAATGAAAAATTGCTCTTGGATGATGGTACTGAAGAAGCCAACATACAGCAATACAGAAGCTTGGTAGGTGGTCTCATTTATTTAACTCATACTAGGCCTGACATCTCTTATTCGGTTGGAGTAATATCCAGGTTCATGCACACTCCCTCAAAGCATCACTATGGAGCTGCAAAACGAATTCTTCGATATGTAGCAGGAACTCTGGATTTTGGAATATGGTATGAGCAGGTGAAGCAATGCAGCCTTATTGGATATACTGATAGTGATTGGGCAAGATGCATGGAAGATCGTAGAAGCACTACAGGGTATGTATTCAACCTTGGATCTGGTGTGGTTTCATGGAGTTCAAAAAAACAGGCCACTGTTGCACTATCATCTTCAGAAGCTGAGTTTATGGCAGCAACTGCAACAGCATGCCAAGCAATTTGGCTAAAAAGAATATTGGAGGATCTTGGTCAGGAGCAAAAGGAAGCAACAAAAGTATATTGTGATAACAAATCCACAATAGCCATGACACAAAATCATGTGTTTCATGGTAGGACCAAGCACATTGACATAAGGGCACATTTTATTAGAGACTTGGTTGCTGAAGGAAAGATAAGTCTTCAATATTGCAGCACTGAAGAACAAATTGCTGATATCCTCACAAAACCACTTGCAAGAGGCAGACATGAGCAATTGAGGAATTTACTTGGCGTATGTGATTTTGGATCAAGGGGGAGTGTTGAGAAATGATCCAAAATATGGTAACGGTTTCAGCTATAATTTAGGAAAACTGCCACCAGTCAATTAATTAGGATATTTTATGCATTTAAATTGTATTCCTATTTTCTCTCTTCAGTTTCTGCACGTTAGCTCCACTCTTAATTAGTGGGAGTTACGTTAGCTCCACTCTTAATTAGTGGGAGTTGGTTTTCTTTTTTTTCAGTTATGTAAAATGCCTATTTAATGGTTTTATTTGTGATTCAATGAAATGTGGCAGAGTACAGTTTCATTTCTGTTTTTTATTGCCATCGTTATTTTCTCTTTATTTCTTACAAATGGGTCCTCATCCAAAATGGCACCTGGTGTTCATGACCACAAGTTGAATCCTAACTAAATGATGATTGTGAGGGGCAAGGGGTCAAAGGCATAGGCTAACATGTTTAACAAAATAAACCACAAATCCCATTAAAAACTATCATTGATTATAAATTGAGACGTAATAAGGACAGACACCAAACAAAAATAAATGTGAAATCTATGAGGATCACAAGAGATTTGAGCTATCCGTTTTGGGGATAGCTATCCGTTTTGAAGGGTTAAAAGCAACGCCTAGAGCTTTGTTGTGAGAGTCGACGCATGTTACGGTGCCTATGATTTGTCTCAATTTTAACGCAATCTAATAACTGAGGTTAAATTGCCCTGGTTAAACACCGCATTTCTCGTAGTGGAATGATCTATTTACAAATGTTTTTTTACAAATCTTTTACAAATTACACTGTGTACTCCCGAGAGAACATAGTGTAACTTAATGTTCTACCGGACGAACATGGTATAGTCTGTGAGAGTTTGTAAACAAAAAGTTTGTAAATATGACCCTCCCACAAAAATATTATTAAATAATGATCTATAATAATATATATCCCCCCATATTTCGTTATAGTAGTATAAGTTTATAAGAGTAGTGTTCAATTGATAAGCAAATCACTTGGTCGAAATGTATGGAACAGACTTATCACAAGGTTTAAGAGTAGGGAGGGGAGGGAAAAGCTTACGAGAAAGCTTACCTTTGATTGATGTTATAGACGGGATATTGTTACAGTCTGGATCCAGTTATGGACTGAGCCCATATCTCAGCCATATGTCCAATAAAAGATTATAATTGATATAGACTCGTATGAGAGGTCCATTGAATGACAAGTCCAATAACGGCAATTCAAGATTCTAATCAAGCATAATTACGGATAGAATCCATCAAGGATACTAATCCTAATACGACAGGGTAGCAGACAGGACAGGGCCTTCATTAGAGGCACTAAAGGCCCACATCACATTACCCACAGGTAACTCCTTTAAATAAAAGGTAAACCCTAAAGGTACGTTACACACACACTCTCTCTTACTGTTATGTTGTCACTGTGCACGCACACACCCCCTTTGGCAAACGACATTAGTTCATTGTGCACAGAGATTTGCTTGACTCAAAGGTATCTCCTTCATAGATACCTTGGAGAGGGCACTAGATCCAAGATCAACATACCAGTCCAGTGGGCTGAACATCTCTGTCTCTAAGACAGAACATTGGTGCCGTCTGTGAGAAATCATCTATTTGAATTTGATATTCCCATAATTCTGACTGAGGATGGCAGTCCATACAAGGAGTAATAGCCAGCAGCCACCCCAATACCAGAATCAGCCGCTAGATCCAGTCCTGGAAGAGACAAATCAACATCAAAACCCGCCTGAGAAGGACGTGGATTATGAGCATGTCCATGTCAGTGAGGACTTGTCAGACACAACCTCCACTCCAGCACCCCGCAACCGAGTTGCCGCTCCAATTCTAAAAAATCCCCCTCAACATCCTGGGGATTTAGTTGCGCGTGTTGCCCAATCGGCAGATCCTGATTCTCGGCTTGCTCAAAATGTGTTTGCAGCAATTTTGCGGCGAATGGAAGAGATGGAGAATCGAAACAATAACCAATGAAAAGAAGACTTCAAAAGGATACAAGAAGAAAATACAAGGAGAATGCAGGATCTGGAACAGCGCTTGATAGGGATGACTGACACGAGGCAAGAGGAACCGAAGGCCAACGTGCTAATAGCCATGAAGGGAATCGCAACCCTGATCATCAAAACCAGGTTACTGAGGTAGAAAATAGTGAAAGGTGCAATCCAGTGAGAACATTGAACCCGAACCTAGAGAACGTTGCAATGGGCGACCAGAATGTTGCTGTGCAGACTTTGACCCAGAATGCTTCAGTAGGAGCAAATGGGCAGAGATACCGGGATGGAATGAACCCCAACCAAATTGCTCAAACTTCCAGAGGGTGCTTGGAACCCGGTGGTTACAGGAGGAAATATAGCAGGGGCAGTATAATAACAGTCCCTTCACAAGGGAAATTCTGAATGCTTCCTTCCCGAAAGATTTTGATTCGGCACGCTTGCTGAAATATGATGGAAGTCAGGACCCACAGGTCCACATAGATGCATTTGACACGGATATGTACATCCGAGGAATTGACGAGCCTCTTATATCTCGGATTTTTGCCATAACCTTGACTGGGGCAGCGCAGGCATGGTTTTCAACCCTCCTTGCCAACTCCATTGGGTCTATTAAGGAATTTGGAGAAAAGTTCCTTCTGAATTTTGTAACCAATAAAAAAGCATCCAAAATCCGAGTTCGCACTTGGAAAAATACGACAACAACCCGGAGAAACCCTCAAGAGGTATCTTAATAGGTTCAAAGATGCTGCCTTGCAGGTGTTGGGTTTACAAGAAAATGTCCACGTACACCTCATTGTGGCTGGCCCGGATGTATCATCTAGGCTAGCCAAGTCGGTTTACAAAGACCCAATGAGAACGTTGCAGGAATTTAGGACTCGTTTGAAGAAATACCTAGAACTTGAACAAATGGAGATAACAAATGCTCAATCTAAAAAAAGGTAGAAGGCTGAGTCCGAGGAGAAGGACCCGGCACCTAGAGAGAAGGAACGAACAATTAATAGAAAGAAAGACTCTAGAAGCAAAATCCTGGATGATAGAGACCGGGTTGGAAGATATGAGAAATACACACCGTTGAATGCCTTACGGTCTCAAATCTGAATGGATGTGGCAATGACGGAAATGAAAAAAGTTGATAGACCCCGGCCCATATTTGACAGAGCAGGTTTGGATAAGTCCAAATACTGCGCCTTCCATGATGGACAGGGTCATAACACTGATCAATGCTGGGATCTTCGAGATGCTGTGGAGAAATTTGTCAGAGAAGGAAAACTTTGCCAGTATGTGATCAAAACTCAGGGTTCCAGAAACAACAAAAGAAAGTCAGGAAACTGGAAGAGGAGCAAAAGTCCGGTGCCTGAGAAGAAAAAGAAGGATGAAAGGAACCAGAAAGATGATTCCAATAACGATGAATTCCCGGAAGTGGAGTTCGATTGTAACGTGATCAGTGAAGCTTTTGGAAAAGGAGGGGATACTATAAGTACTAGTTTAAAGTATCTAAAAGAAGTACTTTCAATCCGGGATCGTCCTAAGTTTAAGGAAGACCCCAGCAAACCATACCTCCCTCTGCTCTATTTCACAAAGGAGGATATGCAAGGTGTCTTGCCAGTGAACGTAGACGGGCTAGTCGTCACTGGAACCCTAGTGAATTGTCGGGTTAAAAAGATCTTCATAGATGCAGGAAGCAGTGCCGACATCATACTATGGGGAGCCTTCAAAAAGATGAATCTTAATGAGGAGGACCTTAAGCCCTGCAAGACCACTTTAATAGCTTTTAATGGAGAAAATAAACCTCCTAGTTCAGATCAAAACGAGTAAGATTCATAGTGGATGACTTCCACTCTGAATACAATATCATTCTGGGGAGGCCAACCATACATAAGTTGGATATGTTGGTTTCCACAAAGCATCAGAAGATAAAGATGGTAAGCGGCAAGAACGAAGTCATTACTATCAGTGGAGATCAAAGAGAGTCCAGAGAATGCTACTTTGAAACTGTCAAAGGAAATGAAGGTGGACATTTGAGTCCACCCCGGATCCGTCCGGGTGATAAAGCCGGCAAAAAGGAAACCCCTCATCATTCAGGGAAACTAGTAAATATGGTTGAGCTAGATATGAGAGAAGAAGTGATCCCTAGGCCAGAACCAGATGGGAAGTTGGAAGACCTAGTATTGGGGAAAGAACCTGGTCAATTTACCCGAATTGGTAAGACCATAGATCCCCATATCAAGGAAGAATTAGTCGGGTTCCGCAAAAGAAACACGGATGTCTTTGCGTGGAAATCGTCAGAAATTCCAGGCATAGATCCCACCTTTTGTTGCCATAAGTTGGCAGTTTACCCCAGATCCACACCGGTCTCGCCAAAGAAAAGAAAGTTAGGACCAGAAAGGAAACAAGTCCCGGAGGAACACGTGACAGAGTTGCTGGATGCCGGGTTTATTCAAGAAATACAATATAAAACCTAGCTTGTCATTGTTGTCATGGTGAAAAAGCCAAATTGAAAATGGAGAGTCTGTACTGATTACACGGATCTGAATAAGGTCTGCCCGAAAGACTCTTACCCTATGCCCAACATAGACCAGCTAGTCGATAACTCAGCTAGTTTCGACTGTTGTCTTTCATGGATACTTACTCTAGTTATAACCAGATTCCGATGTATCCAGAAGATCAAGAAAAAAATTGTCTTTATTGCTGAAAAGGCCAATTACTGCTACAATGTGATGCCTTTTGGGCTTAAAAACTCTAGGGCTACATACCAGAGGATGATGAACAAGGTGTTTGAGGATCAACTGGGAAAAAATATAGAAGTATATGTTGACGATATGATCGTTAAGTCATTTGATATGACGAATCATGTCCAGGATCTGGAGCAGACGTTCCAAAAGCTCAGAAAATACGGCATCCGCCTGAACCCGGTAAAATAGGTCAAGTAATGCTTGGCGACCCCACCAGTGCTGTCTAAGCCAGAACTAGGAGATACCTTATCCTGTATCTGGCTGTGGGGGATGAGGCAATAAGTGATGTCCTGATCAAGGAAACCAACAACGGCAAGAAGCCAATTTACTTCCTCAGTGGGGCCTTGCAAGGTACTGAGTTAAGATATAAAAAACTAGAAAAGGTGGCCTTTGCTTTGTTTACTACGGCAAGAAGATTTCCAGGGACATTACATAATAGTCCGGAATAATCAGCCTATACGACAGGTAATGCACATGTCGGACCCGAGCAGGAGAGAATAACTAACTGGGCAATTGAACTCTCTGAATACGATATAATGTATGAAAGTCGGAAGGCCATCAAATCTCAAGCTTTGGCCGACTTCATAATGGAGCTCATACAAGTTAACCCGGAAGGAAAAGAGGTAGAGGATACTTGGAGGGTGTACGTAGACAGATCCTTCAATGACAAAGGAAGTGGAGCTGGGATCATACTTTAAAGTCCTGAAGGGGTAGCAATAGAACACTCCTTGAAGATGGGATTCCCAACT